>CM008340.1:3371617-3383024 GCA_002525835.2 Ipomoea batatas
TTTTTTTTTTTTTTTTTTTTTTTCAAATTATATCTTTGAAAAGAATTGCTGATATATCGATGATGATATGATCATTTCATTGCTTGTGTACACTTAACAGTTGATTGTGTGTATTGTCTCCATTAGACACTTAATCGATTTGCTACATATCCAGTATATATGTGTCCGTATGAGTGCTTTTGTTATTGTGCGCTTTATTATTTTCTAGATGTTTATCATTAAGGAAAATTTTGTGCTGGAGAAAATGTAGTATAAATGTGCTTTCTTTAAAACTAAAAAACCAATATGGCCAACACTTTGCCCTTAATTGGGCCGGCCCAGTACGAATGAGGATTAGTCTGAGTATGGTACGGGCTTAAAGGTGCCTCCTATAGTTAAGTCTGCTCAGGACACCTCGTGGGCTCGTGGTCTAATCCAAAAATTTGACAGATTATAAACCAATCTTATCCTTTTTTAGGGAAAATTGTATTTTTTGTCCCTAAGTTATAGGGTAATTGTAGAATTCGTCCCTAAGTTTTGATCATATACAATTTTTGTCTCTAAGTTATCATTGGCGTTACACTTTTCGTCTCTAAGTTATACTAATTGCAAATTTCATCCTTAAGTTATCATTACGTTGCACTTTTCATTCCTAACTTAAGTGTACAAACTTTGGTAAATTTTTGATTAAAAAATAGTTAATCGAAAAACTTCGGTAAACTTCGTTAAAAAAATTGGCATTGAACTGAAAAAGTTCGATTAAAAAATTTTTAATCGAAAATTTCCCGAAGTTTGCACACTTAAGTTATGGACGAAAAGTGTAACCTAATGATAACTTAAGGACGAAATTTGCAATTAGTATAACTTGGGGACGAAAAGTGCAACGCCAATGATAACTTAGGGACGAAAAGTAAGTCTAATCAAAACTTAAGGACGTATTATACAATTATCCTATAACTTAGGGACGAAAAATGTAATTTTCCCTCCTTTTTATATTTGAATTTCATTTCAATTAAATTGTGTTTTTGGACTTAAAAGATAATTGTAATAATTTTTACTGCAGTTTTGACTTCTTCAAGGGACTCGTGAGAAGGAAATTAAGTCAGTAAAGATGTTCCAACATTCAATATTTGTATTTGAGGATGTAAATAACGATAATTCAGTGGCTCAGCAAACATGATCAAATATTGGTATGTATAAAGAATTTGTTTACTTTGAGCATAATTTCTAAACTGTCTTTGTTAAGTTTTGAACTATGGTCTCTTCTATCTTGTTGGGTGGGGTGTGGCATTGTGGGAGCAGGGGTAATTTTGCCATTTATGAGTAAGTAGTTGTCCAAGTATCGTATAACCCGAATAATATAATAATAATATTGGAGGAAGACATTCATATTTGAAATTCACCTCAACCATTCACCCCTTCGCATTTCAACTTAATCTTCCTTCGTAATATCTAAGAGCGCGGGCAAATGTCCCTATAATGACTTTGGCTACCTTTTTTGACATGAAACCAATTGGTGGTGTTAGCACTTGAAATTCAAATAATGTTATTGGATGGTGGTTGCTAATTGGCTATTAAATTAATTGTTTTAATTGTTTTAATTAATTAAATTGGATTGAAATTTATTTAATTGGGTTAATTAAATAGCTCAATAAATAATTGATTGGTCTAATTAATTAATTAATTAAAAGTAATTGTTGTTGAACTGTTGGCTCAAATTTAATAAATATATTTAATTGAGTTGGACCAGGCCATTTGGGTCAATTGGGTTGTTTAAATTGACGGGTTTTGACTTGGTTTTGGCCCATCAAGAATATATGTGGATTGCATAATTTTGAGAAATTGTGGATATTATAAATTGGTTCAAAAATATAAAATCATGAACTTAGACATGATGGTGTCTTGATACATTTCTTATATTTAATTCAAATAATTAAATTAAATATATGAATTACCCAAATGGATAGGGTTGTTAGATTTTTTCTACACACCAACCACTATAAATAGTGGTCTCATTTTCAAGGAAAGAGAACACGCCTTTTAAGCACCGGAAGCCCTTCTTTGAAGATCAAGTTGCATATTAGTCCTTGATTGAAGGACAAGTTGTTTAACTCCGGAGGCCAATCACAAGGCATGATACTGGTGGATAAGTTGAACGACTACATAATGGGGGCTATAAAAGGCAAGTTGGATGGAGGCCAGCTCTCATATTCCTATGCTAAGCCATACACATAAATGATTGAGGAGTTGAAAATACGTTACAACTATCAAACTCCTAAGTTTCAGCAATTTGATGGCATGGGAAACCTCGACAACACCTTGCCTACTTTGTGGAAACATGTAATGATATGGACTTATATGGCGATCTGTTGGTAAAGCAGTTTGTCCGTTCCCTCCGTTCCTTAAAGGGAACTGCTTTTGATTGGTACACTGACCTCGAACTCGGCTGCATTGATAGTTGGGACAATATGGAGCGTGAGTCTTAAGTCTTAACCCGCTTCTATAGTACAAGGAGAATGGTTAGCTTCGGGCATGCAACGTGTCAGTGCTTACATTGAAAGATGGAGGGAGCTGTGCCTAAATTGCAAGGAGAGAATATCCCAAAATTCTGCAACTGAGATGCGCATCCAAGGCATGCACTTCGAATTCTCCTATATCTTGCAACAGATTAAGCTAAAAGTCCTTTGAGGAGTTGTCTAGTCGTGCTCGCGACATGGAGTTGAGCATCGAAGCTATGAGAGGGCTCAACGTATTGAACTTGCCTAACTCCTCCAAGGCTTCTGGAAAGGAAGAGTTCAAGAAAGGAAATAAACCCTTTCCAAAACAAGAAAAGAAGGAAGCAATGACTACGAAAGCTACACCAAAGCAAATTAAAGGCCTAGGCTAAGATCATTTTCTAGCCCGTCAAGGGGAGGTATTTCCTATTGAAGAAAGACAGGAGAAAACATATCCTTTCTTGGATTCTGACGTATTTCCTATGTTTGATGAGCTACTCAAACTTAGGCTCATCGAGTTGCCTGAGATGAAACGCCCTGATGAAGCTTAAAGGGTGAATGTTCCAAATTATTGCAAGTACCATCGTCTTCTTGGTTATCCGATTGAGAAATGTTTCATCTTCAAAGATAAAGTTATGACGCTGGCCAGAGACGGGAAAATTGAGCTTGTTGATGTTAACGCAAGCACAAACCAAATCTCAATTACATAGAGACGGTTTGTTCCTTTGTGTACTAAGAAAGAAGATGGGGGACAAAGAAAGCGTCTACTCCTATTTGTTGTTAAGCATGCTGCTGGTCAAAGTTCAAAACCGCAGCAAAATGATAACACATCCGAAGGAAAATGGGTGATTGTCACTCATAGGAAGAAAATAAGTGAGCATGTGAGACGTCCAAGGCACATAGTGAAACGTTGGGTTGCAAAAACTTCAACAAGTGGCCACGCCCGCAGGTCAAAGATGAAGGGGCATGTCAAGCAGCCACGAGCACTAATTTATTTGGCAAAATATATGCCAAAAGGATTTAATCTTCGAGGGCCAGACACTGCTAGTTCCTGCCTCAATACCAATGACAAGCAAGTGGATGAAGGAGAATGTTCATCTCTTAAACACACCGAAAGCGAGGAAGTGCAAATGCACAAGGCAACTTCCTATTCTACAGAAATTACCTTCAAGGATGAAGACTTGTTGCTTGGAGGTGCGCCACACAATCGCCCACTGTTTGTTGAAGGCTACACACAGGGGCAAAAACTTAAAAGGATTCTAGTTCAACATCTTATCCCTCTGAGCCCTGAAAGACCTTGGTGGATCTACAGATGAGCTCGCCCAAAGCCGTCTAATGATACAAGGCTTTAACCAAGGAGGGCAAAGAGAAATCGGCATCGTCAATCTCGACTTAAGAGTTGGAGGCCTAAATTCAAGTGTCGTTTGGCATGTCATAGATGTGAGGACTGGATACATGAAAAAGTATCCTCGTGGAAGATGTTCAGAAAAGCAACGACAACCCGCTTTCTTAGCCAAAGTCAAAGGGAAAGGAAGTTGTGGAAGGGGATCAACGCATTACAAAACTCATCTTCCCGCCTGCAAAAATTGACACGCTTAAAATAGATGAAGTGAAATCATTTGAGGAGAAAAGTGGTGATAAACAGGACCTAGTCTTGCCCACCAAGCGTACCGAGGGCTTCGACCCTAAAGCTTATAAGCTTCTAGCTAAAGTTGGCTATAATCCCAATGAGCCTCAGAAGTTGCGAAAGCTTATCCCAAAAGCTGGTGGTAAGGGCGAGGCAAATCAACAAGAACCCCACGCACGCAAAGGGTTGGGTTATGTCCCCCCTAAACCTGTGCTTTCTTATAAACAAGGCTGTAAGCAATTGTATCTCCACAGATGAAAGTGAGTATGATCCAAAACGCACTCCTACCAATGGCAAGAAGAAGTCAGTCTTCGAAAGAATGGGTAAAGTGGAGTCTCAGCGCTCAGTCTTTGACAGATTGGGCTCAAATCCTAAAGCCCCAAAGAGAAAGTCAATACATGATCGACTTGGAGCTGTCCAACTTATGACAGACAATGCAAGTCCTCCTATTGAATCGAAACCTTCTAAAAGGCTTCGGAGCATGATTCCTTCTCGTATGAGACGACAAACAGATATTCATGTTTCATGCAGAGAAGTGTTGAAAGTCCAACCTAGCACCATTGTACACACTCGTGTACGAAAAAGGAAAATGAGGAAAGCGTCGGCTCAACTGATGACGTAGTACCACCTCAGGGTGAGGAAGCATCGTCTTTCCACATCACTCTACGTGATGAGACCTCGATTGAGGGAGAAGACACAGAAGAAACACACCATGAGTTAGAGGAAGGGGTACGAGCTACAATAGATGAATTAAAAGAAGGTTGATCTAGGAACTCCTGAGAATCCTCGACCTATCTTCATTAGCACACTTCTTTCAGATGAAGATGAAGAAATCTATGTCACATTTTTGAAAGTATACGTTGATGTATTTGCATGGGCATACAAGGAGACGCAAAGGTTAGACCCAAAGGTGGATGTGCACTGCTTGGCAGTGAAAAAGGCATGTCGTTCGGTCAAGCAAGCTCAATGGCGCTTTCGCCCTGAACGTATTCAATTGAAAGAGAAGTCAACAAACTTATAGAGGCTGGATTTATTCGCGAAGTGAAATATCCAACTTGGATATCCAACATTGTGCCTGCACGCAAGAAGAACGGCAAAATCCGCGTATGCGTAGACTTTCGAGATCTTAATGTTGCATGTCCGAAAGATGACTTCACACTTCCTATCACAGAGTTAATGATAGATGTTGTAACCGGGCCTCGAGATCATGTCATTCATGGACGACTTTTCCGGTTACAATCAAATTCGCATGGCGTCGGAAGATGAGGAGTTGACGGCGTTTCGAACGCTAAAAGGCATCTACTACTACAAAGTGATGCCCTTTGGTTTGAAAAATGCAGGTGCTACATACCAAAGGGCTATGTCGACAATATTTGATGACATGCTTCACAAAATGGTGGAATGTTATGTAGATGACTTGGTTGTGAAGTCCAAACTTCGCACATATCACTTGGGGCACGCAAGGAAAGTCTTTGACCGCCTGCGAAAGTTTCAACTCAAAATGAACCCCTCGAAATGTGCTTTTGGGGTTACTGTTGGAAAGTTCTTTGGGTTCACTGTTCGACACAGGGCATTGAGATTGAACAGACTAAGATTGATGTTATAATGAAGATGCCCAAACTGTGAAACCTTTATGAGCTTAAAAGCTTACAAGGGAAGTTGGCATACATCCGAACGTTCATATCAAACTTGGCAGGAAGATGTCAACCCTTTAGCCGGTTAATGAAGAAAGGTATCTCGTTCACATGGGATGAGGCGTGCAAAAATGCGTTTGAGAGTATCAAGTCTTACTTGATGAAGCCGCCCGTTTTAAGTGCTCCTATTCACGACCGCCCATTGATTCTCTATATCTCTGCCCAAGAAAGCTCTGTGAGCGCCTTGCTTGCTCAAATGACAAGGGGAAGGAGAATGCTCTCTACTATCTCAGTAAAATGATGACCCCAAAGGAGTTAAAATACTCTCCAATTGAGAAGCTATGCTTGACACTTGTGTTCGCCATTAAAAAGCTCAAGCACTACTTTGAAGCTCATACCATCCAACTTGTGTCGAAAGCGAACCCATTAAAGTAGGTTATGACGAAATTCATTCTCTCTTGACCGCCTTTCAAGGTGGTACTACAATTTGAAATCGTCATTGTGTCACAAAAGTCTGTCAAGGGTAGGGATGGCAACGGGGCGGGTCCCCGTCCCCGTGGGGAATTAGTGTAATTTTAATTTTAAAAACTTTAATTTTGTTTATATATATATATATATATATATATATATATATATATATATCGGGGACGAGGTGGGGAGGGGTATTCCCTGGTCAATTCTTAGTCAATATCTTAAATTAGTGTAATTTTAATAAATAAATAAATATATATATTATTTATACCCCTCCCCGCCCCCCCGGCGGGGAATTGAAAAAATTTCCCATCCCCGTCCTCGTTTCAAACGGGGACGGGGATCCCCGACGGGGACGGACACATTGCCATCCTTAATCAAGGGGGTAAGCTTTAGCCAATTTCTTAGCAGATCCCCCAATACTTGCTGAATGGGAGTTGTATGATGATCTGCCTGATAAGGATGTGCTTATCATTGAAGTCTTACTACCCCCATGGAAGATATACTTTGATGGAGTTGTGCATAGAGGAGGGGCAGGAGCAGGAGTTGTCTTCGTCACCCCGGAAGGTGAAGTGTTGCCATATTCATTACGGAGTCATGTTCAAACAATGTTGTCGAGTATCAAACATTGATACCGGTGCTAGAGATAGCAGTTAAATCCATAATCCTTAGTGGAGTATCTTAATGATCTTTTTCTAAATGATCACTCCCACTGTTCTTTAGCAAAATTAATGATATACATACTCATAATTGATTTGACCAACTAATAAATGAGGATAGAATTCCCCACCATTAGTTGGGCATACTAAATAATCAATATTTGGTTCCAATTAAAGTCCAAATAAATAATGAAGATATAATGGACATGAAACAGTTGAGAATTAACATATATGGAGATTCAAAGTTAGTTGTCAACCAAGTGATGGGTCTATATGAAGTAAAGAAAGCAGAGTTAGTCCCATACAACAACTATGTGAGGATACTCATAAAATAATTGGGTGACGTCACGATTGAACATGTACCGAGGAAAGAAAACAAGCAAGCTGATGCCTTAGTCACGTTGGCTTCAACTATTGCTCATCCTGCAGCCCGAGTACAAGTATGTCAAAAGTGGGTAGTTCCACCTATTTTTAACGAAGATGGCTCAATTGATGAAACTATCGAACTCCCTACTGCTTCCTTCTATGACATTGGCAATGATGATTGGAGGCAATCATTGATTGGCTACTCCACTGATGGGAAGTTACTAGAAGATCATCGTAAGAAGGTCGATATAAAGCGCCGAGCTCCTTGCTCCTCGCTTCATCTACTATAATGAGACGTTATATCATCGTTCATTTGATGGAGTTTGGCTTCGATGTTTAGTAGAGGAGGATGTATTACAAGCTATGCAGGATGCTCATTCTAGGGTCTGTGGCGCGCATCAGTCTGGCCCTAAATTGCACTTCCATATTAAGCGAATGAGCTATTATTGGCCTACAATGGGTAAAAGATTGCATAGACTATGCTCGAAGAGGCCAAGCTTGTCAGTACGCAAACTTCATCCACCAGCCACCAGAGCCTCTACACCCAACAGTTGCATCTTGGCCTTTGATACTTGGGGACTTGATGTGGTTGACCCAATTACACCCAAGCCATCTGCAGGGCATGCATACATATTAGCCGCCACTCAGATGTCAAGATCATTTAACAAAAGGGTGAAGACCCGTTCCTTTCAAATTGATGACAAAGTCTTAGCTGTTCGAAGGCCTATCACTGTGACACGAAAAACTGACCACAAGTTCATTCAAAAATGGGATGGTTCCTATGTGGTTCAAGAAGTATACACGGTTGGAGCTTACAAGTTGGCCAGAGAAGATGTGTTGAAGTGGTGTCCGGTACCACTTGAGTCCGGTACCACATTAACTCTCTATTTCGAAGTGGTGTCCCTCTTTTTCTTCTTGGGTGATGATTCATCTTCTTGGACTGGACGTTTGCCTTTCTTGGTGGTACTGACCTCTTGCCGCATGTCGACTGGGTGCTTAGGACTTAAGTCCTTAATGTGGCACTCAAGATGGTCCCCATGGACTTGGGTTCTCCAGTCCTTATAACTCTGTGAAAAGTGTTTCTTCATCGTGACTCGGGTTGCGGGAAATGTTACTTGTGACCCTGAGCCCCGAAGTGTAAAGTGACGCCAACGTTGGAAACCCTCCGCATGTGTGATTCTACGCTCATCATTATCCAATATGCCAGGGTTGCCATCCTGATAATAGCCAAACTGTCGGCTAAATCGATGAGGAGTGTAAGGCTCTACAATACATGAATTGGCTCATCGTAATATAAGAAAATTGGAACAGAGGCACATAAAATAGTCATCGTTTAGGGGGCGGTTTTCCTTCCCATCATCAAGAAAGCAAATATCTTTAGTTAGATGACGTGTTGTGCAAACCCAATTGGCACTGGCAGCTTTAAAGATCTTGTGGCGAGCTTCCACCTGGCCATAATACCCCGCGCCACCCTCTCTAGAGTTAGTGATCATTAGTGGGGAGGCAAACACATGGTCGTTTGCAAAATGGGTATCGTAATAGAATGACAACCATCCATACACATAGTGGATGGGGAAGTGACTATCAGCTTGCCCTGGTTGGGAAAGTTACATATTGCATTTAGTCCGTTATAAATGGACGCAAGTACAGGGATCGCGAATTTTAACGTTTGGCTTGTTGCTATCAAACTTGACATCTTGAAGGTCGCGTAGCGAATAAGTCGTGTCGCTTTGATGGGGAGCACGAACACACACAGCCAACAACTTAGGTGGGTCTCCTCTTCAAGTTCAGGGGGAATTCCAAGCTCCACAAAAGGCGCTCTAGTCTCTTTGGTCTAACCCTTGAATGCTGGGACCTTGCCGTTGGGATTTTGGGTGTTCTTTTGGCGACTCTTCTTCTTATCTTCTTTCCTTAGTAAGGGCCTTTCATAAATTTGCGACCTTCTACTCCAGAACTCTATCCACTCGTTGATATGAATTGAGTGACCTTCATCCTTCTGATTGCGACCGCCACCTGGTTGTTGCCTACGCCGGTTGTAAAGGTAGTTGTACGCTTGGAATAGATACTTACAGCATTGAGGGGGTAGACCTAGGGTCAATATCTGCCCCTATCAATTCCGAAGCGGTGGGGACGTATTCGTCATAGATGTCACTAGATATCGGTAGGTCGCAAAGTACATGGATGTCCCAAAGTGAGATCGAAAGCTCGTAGACCGAGGTAAGCAATGTGTGGTCATAGGGCACCACGCTTCGCAAAACACTTGAACATGTGCGTTGAACGGTCATAAGTGAACAAAGAGGCGTATATGCCGTCATAGATCATCACGACTTCCAAGGCGTATAGGAGTATATGCCTTCATAGATCATATATGCCGGCATTGTGGCCTCTTGGAAGCCGTGATGACCTATGACGGCATATATGTCTCTTTGTTCACTTATGACCGTTCAACGCACATCGTTCAAGCGTTTTGCGAAGCGTGGTGCCTTATGACCAACACATTGCTTACCTCAGTCGACGAGCTTTTGTTCTCACTTTGGGACATGCATGTACTTTGCAGCCTACCGATATTTGGTGACGTCTATGACGAATACGTCCCCACTGCTTCGGAATTAACAGGGACATATATTGACCCTACGTCTACACCTCAATGCTATAAGTATCTGTTCCAAGTGTACAACTATCTTTACAACCGGTGTAGGCAACCAGGTGGCGGTTGTAATCAGAAGGATGAAGGTCACTCAATTCATATCAACGAGTGGATAGAGTTCTGGAGTAGAAGGTCGCAAATTTATGAAAGGCCCTTACCAAGGAAAGAAGATACGAAGAAGAGTCGCCCAAAGAACACCCAAAATCTAAACGGCAAGATACCAGCATTTAAAGGTTGGACCAAAGCGACCAGAGTGCCATTTGTGGAGCTTAGAATTCCCCCTGAAATTGAAGAGGAGACCCACCTAGCGGCATATCTAAGCTGTTGGCTGTGTGTGTTCGTGCTCCCCATCAAAGCGACACGACTTATTCGCTACGTGACCTTCAAGATGGCAACATGCCAAACGTTAAACCTTGCGATCCCTGTACTTGCGTCCATTTATAACGGACTAAATGCAATATCTAACTCTGCCCAACCAGGGCAAGCTGATAGTCGCTTCTCCATCCACTATGTGTATGGATGGTTGTCATTCTATTACGACACCCATTTTGCAAACGATCATGTGTCTACCTCCCCACTAATGATCACTAACTCTGGAGAGGGTGGCGAGGTGGAAACTCGCCGCAAGATCTTTAAAGCTGACAGTGCGAATTGGGTTTGCATAACACGTCGTCTAACTAAAGTTCTTTGCTTTCTTGATGATGGGAAGGAAAACCGCCCCCAAAACGATGACTATTTTATGTGCCTCCGTTCCAATTTCCTTATATTACGATGAACCAATTCATGTATTGTAGAGCCTTACACTCCACATCGATTTAGTCGACAGTTTGGCTACTATCAGGACGGCAGCCCTGGCATATTGGGCAATGATGAGCGTAGAATCACACTTGCGGAGGGTTTTCAACGTTGACATCACTTTACAATTCGGGGCTCAGGGTCACAAGTAACATTTCCCACAACCCGAGTCACAATGAAGAAACACTTTTCATAGAGTTATAAGGACTGGAGGACCCAAGTCCATGGGGACCATCTTGAGCGCCACATTAAGGACTTAATTCCTGAGCCCCCCAGTCGACATGCGGCAAGAGGTCGGTACTACCAAGAAGGAAAAATGTCCAGTCCAAGAAGATGAATCATCACCCAAGAATAGAAAGGACACCACTTCGAAACACAGAGTTAATGTGGTACCGGACTCAAGTGATAGAGATGCCTGTTAGCGGAGAAACCGAGTCATCAAATAAGAGGATGACTGCAAGCGATGCTGGGGAGAATGAACACTCTAACAACGCCCCAGTACAGGGTTCACCCAGGTCGCAAGGTTCCCATGATGAGCCACAGACGGATCCAATAGATAGGCCAACGGTTTCTATCTTTGACGGAAGATCTAAGCACTTCGGAGGCTGAAGCAGAAGTAACTCGCATTCAGAAACTGACTGTCCTGACGCTAGAGGATGCAAAGAAACTGAAGAAGGCGAGAGAGAACTTAGAAGACTATAAAAAGGATATGCTTAACTTTAGGCTTTTCGTTG
>CM008340.1:3399261-3412521 GCA_002525835.2 Ipomoea batatas
ATATACACACATACATACATACATACATACATAGTCGTACAAACCCACTTACCAAACCAACGTGGGACAAAAGCTTTTTAAAGCCTTTCCACCTTCAATTTCCAACTCAAATGAATCTACTTTGAGAATCAATTTCTTATTCACCCATTATATGTTTTGAGAGTACAATTTATCAATGTCATCGTTTAACGACGAAGAACTCGAATCCACTTTAATCCGACTCAAATCGGAAGTGGACCCCACATATATTTGTACTACAAAATAGACATAAAATGTCATTTTTTGTTATTTTTTCCAATAATTTTTAATAATTTTGTAATTTAATTATTTTTGTGTTTAATAATACTTTTATTGTAGTTTCTAAATATATAAATTTTATATACTAATACTAAACTTAATATATAGAAAATTATATTAAAAATAATTACACTCAAACCCCATTAACTGAATTAGGCAAACAAAACGGAACTAAGGGAGTGAATATAAACTTATTACATGTAATGTTATTCTATTTCTTAATTATTCTATGAAGCAAACATTACCTTATAGTAGGTGCGGCCTTGGGGCTTTAAAATGTTTTTTTTTTCATCAACTCTTTCTTGGAATTATAAATCTTACTAATCAATCATTAAATTAAGAAAAAAAAAAAGAATTTCTATTTGCAGCCCAGCCATAGTACTTGGCATGGAATAACATTCTTTATACAATACAACATTCTTATTTCGTTATAGTCCGTAGTAGGTTCATCTTTATACAATACAACATTCTTATTTCGTTATAGTCCGTAGTAGGTTCATCTTTAGTCTTGGAACTTTTACATGCTCGAAGTGTGAACAATTGGAGCTTGTACTTGTTCGCAAGGTACCTACATGTTGCGATCTTATAATTTAATTAGAATCGTAACATTAATTGTCTCATTGAGAGGACGAAGTGAAAGGTATCTAGAGTAAAATTGTCCACTCAACTAGTGTCAACCTAGCAGAGGAGATGATCTAGGAAATGACGATTTGGTACTTGATTTGGTTTGTGATGAAGTAGTTCAAAGGAAAAATAAGTTATCTAGTATTGAGAAGAGTTCAGAGTGTCAACTGTCGAGTGAAATGTAACAGATGTATTTAAGTTGAAACTAAACCTCTGCTGCTAAATTAACTTTTACATGAAACTAAAATTTTAACTTGAGTAGTTGAGTGTCCTAACATTTTAATTTATGAACTTGGAATTAAAAAAAGTGCTCGCGGGGTCCGCCAACCCACTCTGTTATAATGTAGTTTCTGTTCATAACTACTTTCTCAACTTACTGAAGCACAAAGAGTCAACAGTCATCCACAACCTAGCTACTTCCTCCACTGAGGCTTGAACCCACTCTCATTCATGTGGGAGTGTAAACCGGATGCCAAGGTCTTTGACAACAAAGGAATGAATTACTTATACTCAGTATTTAATATCAATACTTTGTAGTTCTTTTAACCTTGCCCAGATATTATATGTGTGAAATGTCGCTTGGGGGTTTCAGCGGGTCGATTCAGCAAACTAATACTTAATAATTTGTCATCCACACTCTCATACATCTTTTCAGAAAAGTCTGCAAGGGCTTTTTTATAATGCACATAATTTTGCGTGGCCCAATAATATAAAGTAGAAAGAACAATTAAAAAATTATGCATCATTCATTTGCAAGAAGTGATTGCCAAACTCTCCTTTTACTTTACGTTTTTTTTTTATCACGTAAAAATATATAAAGTATTATAAAAATGGAAAAATGGTCCAATAGGACCTGAACATTGTTCAAAAAAATCAATTAGACCTTTAAACTTTCAAAAGTTATAATTAAACCCTTAAACATATTGTTTTAAAGTATTGAGACCCAACAACCAACAATCGGTTGTCATTAGGATTGGCGAGATTCCAACCGTATTCCGGCAAAAACTGGCGAGATTCCAACATCGTTTCATGGCTTATATATCACACCACCGCACCGCAATTTATTGCCTCTACTGAGGCTCAATCTCATGACCTTCCATATGGGGGAGTCACTACAGGCCATCTGAGCATAAGGTGCTTGACATAATATTTTTATCATAAATTTCTACCATATTCATAAATGTTCATGACAATATCTTAGTCAACAAGATTCTTACCATTTCCCAAAGATATTTAAATCCGGTCATTTCACATTCCCCATATTACGATTATTTGGTATACCAATAAGTTTACTGGGGTTTTTCATCTTCTGGACGAATGTCTTCAGGACATAATTCTTCAAGAGACTTCAAGAGTAAATTTTTTTTTTAACTAGATCTAGTTGTTGCAGATTCATATCCTTTACACTGATAGGTCTCCTACACTTCTAGCGTCAAGGAGTGTCAGTAGAAGGTAGATATATATGGTCCAATTGGGGAGTATATATGGGACCTAGTCACTCTTTTCTAATCAGCATGATCAATAGATATGTTCGGTAGATTATTTGCTAATGTCGCAAATAGATTATCTTCTGAACTTCTAGTTAAGTCTAACTAGTACGTGAACCGATCTTCATAAAGTATGCAATTAGCGTACACAATTATATATTGATCACCTATCATCGACTCTAGGTATTTAGGTAACAGACGGAGGTTTATAACGAACACGTGTACCTAGTTTCTTTAATAATCCCTAGAGGTACGCTATGGTGGTAACATATGAATATAGACTACTACATACTAATGCCAAAAACACAGAAGGGGAAATGTTCAATTTACCACGTACTAGGTGTATGGGGAATAATCACTATATGTAGTGAGTAAGATTTAAATTCAAAACAGTAGTATATCAAATTGGATGTCCCCAAAACAAAATCGATAATTTAGAAATTTCAGCTCCTTTCACATATTCTTTAGAAAATATTCATGTGAAAAGGAAAACTATTGTTTGACATATATCCGATGTCCAACAAAATCTGACTCATTATATGTGCTCAATAGCTCATGCCATAACTTAAAAGAATTTGGGTCTTTATGTTGTAAAGATTATAGCAACACAATGAAAACTCAAATGGATATGCAATTCACCACAAGTCATGACATATAAAATCAGATAGAGCAAATATACACATTAAACAAAAATTATTGGAGCACTCAACAATCTTTGAGACATTAAATGTCAAAAAGAAGTATAGATGGTGAGACCATTCAAGATCTCTAAAATCCATTTTCTCAACTTATGAGAAGCCACCGTTATCAAATATTCACAATTTGTTTGCTCCACGCAAGCCAACATGATGTGATTCACTTTTGACTATCAAGCACATAGCATTTTTGCAGAGAGTAGTATATAACACTAAAAAATAGAAGTTGAAAGCTTCATTTATGAGTCATGAGTCATGAGTCATTAGTCATCCAAAGATCAATCCCATTCAAGGTCTTCCGGACCTAATTAGACAAATAGTCCAATGACCAAACACACTGCCAAGTAGGGAAGATTTAAAACTCAGAGAGTATATTCTCACAAAAACTAAGTTTCTGATGTCTTTAAAAAGTCAATGGCATTCAAGACACGTAGTATAATTTTGTCATGTACTACTATTGGAGTACAATGTGACTATCAAAATAATTTTTGTCATGTACTTCTACTAGAGTACAACAGATTCATGTACTATCCGAAAGGTAACATCCGAGAAGTAAAATTAGGAAAGTAAAATCATGGAAGTAAATTTCATCCGAAAAGTAAAATCCTTCCGGAAAGTAAACTTGGAGAAGTAAATTTCAAGAAGTGAACTTAGACAAGTAAACTTTCGAACAGTAAATTCTGAATAGTCAAATAAGCAAGGAAAATCAACAGTGTAAAATCACTTTGCTCTCATAATAATAATTTGCATCCAAAATAACTGTGCACTTGAAATCACTTTATATATATATATATATATATATATATATATATATATATATATACCTATATTCATAATTGATGGCTTAGGCCAAGGGATAACAAATAAAATCAGTGCTCGTAGTTTACCTTCTAGGCAAAACTATATTAAAAATAGGCACAATTATTTTGTTTAAATGCCCAAGACTGATGTGAAATAATTTCTATAACAAATTAGCATCATCAATTAACTTTTAAAACAATACCAAGTCAATTTTATATTGGGAAAACCATACTAGTGTTGTTATCTCTAATTAGTGTTATAACTTGTTTCCTTCTGGGCAATGCTATGTTTAGAACTATAACCACTTGTTGATCAAAACGATCATTCATGGATTGTTATATAAGGAATGTATCACTCCAATCATATATTAAGTTCATGATGAGGTCATGGTTTTAAAGGGTGATGAGAAAAATTCAATGGTTGTAATTTGCCTTCTAGGCAAAGCTCCCATTAATACCAAATGTGACATAAATCCCAACATATAAGGTCTATAGCAAATGATTGTTACCCTTAAGTGCGAATCAGTAAATGCTTTCTTATGACGGTTCACATTGCCATGAATCATGCATAAGGGAGCAATTTGTGACACAAAAATAATATAATTGTCCTATGACAATTAATACACTCACCATACAATATATGTAATAGTCACATCAAGAAACCGCATCACAATATACGTTTCAATTATGCTTTCAAATAAATTTAAGCTTCAACGGGATGTAATGGCATATCACCTTCTTAAATAGTGGTCATAGTAAAGATTATCTATAGAGATAATCACTCATATAAATTTAATCATGCAATAACATTGATAAGGACAATCTTTAGGCAAATATGACTTGCATATAATAGTCAACTATCACATAAGTATATGTGCATATGCTTTCAAGAAAATATGGTCATATGCCAATCACCACACCATAGTCATTATAGATATCATCCATGATCCACCTACAATATGATACTCTCCATGCATATTCAATTATTCAATAAAGACATGCTTCTAGAAAAATATGACCAAGGCATAGAATAATCATATATCAAATAAATATATGCATATAAAAATATTTTCTTCAGGAATGTAAATACTTAGCTTTTTCCGGAAGTTGTTTGACAATCCTCAGGTCATCACAAGTTCATTTGATTCCTTTTTCATTTATGTCAACCATTATTGCTCTTTAGTCTTTATACTCCAACAATAGTACATGGCAATCCATATGCATAAGCATAAGCAAAGAACTGAATATGAGCTTAGTGGCAGGCCATCATTCTACGATTGATCTCGTGACGGCAAAGTCGGAGGAATTTCATGTAACATATATTTTATTTGGGTTCCCTTGGCTTGGCTCTATCATTCTGGCTTCGTCATAATTATATTAGGAAAGAATCCGTCTGAGAGAGATCCATTTTTGCCAGTGAAGATCAGTTGTTATACGGTTTTATGGACCATGGATCATCGTTGATACTACAGTTGTGTTGAACTGCAGTTGTGTTGACCATGGTACACAATATAATTTGCGTGTGAAGATAGGTTGTATTAAAGCATGGCATTAATAACAATAATAGCAACAAAATCCCAGGATTTTCCTTCACGCAGCAGAAGAGAACATAGTACTTTTTATCTTTAATTTCTTAAATTTGTGAATTGAGATTTTTGCTACCGATCCGAGGATATATCTCATAGTAGCAGAACTCCATTTCAGCGCAGTAGAATTCTTGTCTAGCACAACAACAATCCTCCGAACACTGGTTCTTTCTCCATCTGTTCAGCCATTGTTATGGACGAAGTTCCTGCTAGGAGCCTAAGACCAAGATAGGCCGAGTAGAACACTGGTACTGATAATATGTTGGCCCTGTTTGGTAAATGGTTGTTGGCTGATTGAATTGGCTGTTTGCGTTAGAAGGTATGATTTGTTGATAATATTAGCTGATTGTAGAAAGTTGTTTGATAAATTGGCTGTTAGCTGATAGCTATTTGGTATAATTTCTTTTTTCAAAAAGCTAATTGAAAAGGCTGCTTTGAGTAGCCTTTTGAATTTTAGCATTTTGGAGTTACAAAAAGCTTATTAACCAAACAACTAATAGTGATCAAATAAGCCAAAATTAGCTGATAGGCTGATTATTTTCCAAACAGGGCCGTTATAAATTATTGTGTATCATCATTGAAATTCTGTATAATCATACTGCTAGAACAATACTCAACAACCATACTCAGAGTAGAGAGTAGAGGGAAGAAAGGTAAGGAGAATGAAACTGAGAGAAATGCATGCTCAGGGACAGTTTTCATTCACAACTAACAAATATATATATACATACAACATGAGAAAAACTGTACATTAGGAATTTAGGATAATGGCCAATAATATATATTTACAACATTTAACAAATTTTGTTAAATTACTAAAACTGAAAATTGCAGAACCGAGGACTCCATGCATGCCATGTGTCTTTCACAATTCACTAATCCTTATACCATGCATGGACCAGGTTCACATGTACGGTGGACTATGGTACATGTGTATGTGTAGTCTTATATTGTGAGTTTTTGTATTTTGTGTTATAAAATTATGTACTTTTAAGAGTATGTATTATGTACTTAAAACAAATTAGTAATTGTGTCTTATATATGTTATGTATCTCTTGTATCTTGTGTCTTGTGTTGTGAAATTATGTCCTTATGAACACAAATTATGTACCTAAATCAGATTTGAAAAATAAGTAAATATATAATATGTGTATGTGTCTTGTGTTGTGATTTTTTATGTGTTAGTGTTATGAAATTCTACACCTAGAGTGCACCTATAAATACATCTTTTTCTCCTTTTGACAAGTGAGAGCCGCCACAGACCATTGTAGCAGTAGGAAAAGTTGTCGCTTAGGGTATTTTCTATCTTTTGTAGTTACTCTTTTGATATAGCTTGTTTACTCTTGAATATTTTGGATTATCCTTGTATTTATTTGCTTTATCTTGTTGGGTTCTAGATTATTGAAGTTATTTCCATTACTATTTGCTTAATAATTGTTGAATAGTAGTGTTTATTGTGTTTTGATGCCTTTTTTACATCTATTCCATCCCAGTGTTGAAACCAAACCTAGGGTTCTTGTTTTAGTGAGATGTTTTATTTGTTAGTGTTGATAGGTTTGTGCACTACCTTATCAACACATCTTTAGTCTGGAATTTTTGTTAAGTACACTTAACCATAGAGTTCTTTAGCTATCTGCTTGTCATATCCTATCTAAAACTAATTGGTGATAGGTAGGTAGAAATTAACCATTTAACCACATCCCTCCACGGTAAGCCACAATGTCATGTATTGAATCGAGAAGGGAATCAACTTGACCAGCTCGGCTGAAGCCCAACAATGCCCCTCCCAGCACCTACCACAATCTCTGGACTTGACTTTTGCCTCACCATCGATTCGAACCCGAACCCGTGACCTCGACTTTAATACCAATTGTTGGATCTTAGTGATGCACTATGCTTACTTCCTAGTGGTTCACCCATCATGTGACTGTTGTAAGTCAAACACGCTTAACCATAGAGTTCTTTGACTATCTGGTTGTCATATCCTACTTAAAACCAATTGGTGATAAGTATGTGACATTAACTATTTAACCACATCCCTCCATGGTAAGCCACAACACCACGTCTCGAATCGAGCAGGGGCTACATCTCACCACCTTCAGGCTCACTTATGAGAGTAGGGAGTGTTGAAGGTACAAACTACTCGTGCTTAATGAGGATGATTGGTAGCATCACGAGAGTGGGACAACTTCCATTTACCGAATTAGCCTAACACTAGATCATGAGGATGACGTGTTAGTTAACCAATTTGGAGTTGGTAGTCTTGAACCCAATGGTGAAGTTTATAACCCTCAATCCTTTGGTCTATAGCATCAAACCAATAGTTCCAATCCCTAGTTTTTTATCACTAATTTTAACCCTCTATTTTCATTTCCTATATTTAACTTGTCTCGCTCTTGTTATCATTTGCTTAGCTTCCATAAATTGTTCAAAGCTTACGTCTAAACCCGCAATCCCTGAGGATGATAAAAAAATTTATTTTTGTTTAATCAGAATAACACTATACTTGTTCAAAGTGAATTAAGAAGCCTTGAGATCGGAAAACTTGTTCACTACCCTACGAAGGGAGACCCCCGAGACCTACGCGCCATTCAACGGGCTAAAAAATACACATAAACAACAGAGGTTATACGACATAAGAGGAACCGAGAGGCAAAACGACCCCGCGAAGTAACGGGGATGCGTCCGAGGGACCCACAGTAAAAAAAAATGAAAAAGGGCTAGGTACCCATAGAGGACTAACCAACCTCCGTTATAGAGTGGTCCCTATACCTGGGTCCTAATCAGTGTACGAGATACGACCACAATGCCCCACATCAACAGCGGACCCGCTACTGCCACCTCCGTTACAGCTAAGTGACCGGTCGCAACGTGTCCAACAAGCTACTAAGGAGCCTAAATATTGTCGTTACCACAAAAGTGCGGGACACACCACTAAAGAATACACTACTCTACAAAAAAGATATGGAGGGTTTCATCTAGATAGGGTAACCAGCTACTTGCCCTAACCAATGTTGACGACCTTGGCACCCGGCCGAGGATCCCACCTCTACTGACCGAAGAACAAAACCCCCTCTAGAAGGTCCCAATCAGTGAGACGTTGACCATGAGGAACAGGAATAACGGAATTGGAAACCTAACAAATGCTTGTAGTATGTGTGGAATGGGACGTAGGTTGAAGATGTGAATGAATCGGATTTGTTGTTCTCAAAGGATGACAAATTTGAAGCGAGTGATGTGTGGCTAAGCATAAGTGAGCTACAAACCTACAAAGAGCTAAGTCCAAGTGTGTGCAAGCAAAATTGTATCTAACAAGTAAAAAGTGTGCAAGAGAACATGTAATCAACAAACTAGAGAGTAAGCTAAATAGCAATCACTTAAAAAGAAATCAAGAAGATGGGATGGGACTTGGATTAGTCATTCCTTGCATAAGTGTAACATAGTGCCCTAGGTAGGAAATACATCATGTGCTAATAAGGATTCAAGGGAAATGTTTACTATTTCCAATGCCATTTCGATTTCCTTGGCCTATCATGGAGTAGAATTGCACTTAACAATAAAGCATTTCATCAAATACCTTGCCTACGTCTCCTTCCGAGCTTTCTCCTCTCGGAACAAAGGTGGGAAATGCAAGTGGATTTAGGCTCTAATATAGTCTCAATCTCTTGGCAACTATACTAACTCATATGTCCTCCATGAAGTTGGGCCCTAACCCCATGGAAGTCAACACAAAACTCCAGTTCCATCAAGAATCCAATCAATCAACACATTTATATTTCTTAATTGCAATTATAATCACACTAGCACCAAAGCAAGGAAATTCTAATCAAATTCCCTAAGAAACCTAGCCACACATGATCTAAATTGAATCACAATCACAATTGACCTAATTGAAGATGAAGTGGTGAAGTAAAAGAATAGAAAATGCAGGAAATTAACTTAGCTCAACTACAAATTGCAATCAATCCATCAAGATCTTCAATCAAGTAAGATGAAAGCTCCAAGATCAAAGGTAAGTTATCAATTTGCCTTCAAACCCTAGAACTACTTTCTCTCTCCACAATTGAAGAGTGTTCAGAGCTGTAGCTAGAAGTGGAAATGAAAATCTAAAGTCTAGTTACAAAGTCAACTCCTTAAATCTCTTAAATACTCCGCGCCAAGCTATCACGATACGATCCACGAGTGTGATCTAGTTCGTGCATCGTTCCTAGGAAATCCATGTTTTTAAATCACACTCATGTATTAGAACATGCATCTCTCTGGAATTTTCTCAACTTTTGAATCCACGCTCGTGGATTGTATTGTGCAAGTTTCTAGAACTCTACTAGCTTTTGATTCCACGCTCGTGGTCTGCTTCGCGATTCCTTGTTATAATAATATTATTATTATAATGGTTAAACCATGTAAATAATTAGATAAAGTAATGGGAATAAGAGGTGTAATACATGAGGTGTGTGCTACGTGGGTACATGGAGCTTCAGTGGTTTTATTTCCTAATCTTTAGCTTTATTTGTTATCTTCTTTTACTATAAATAGGATGTATTACATTTCATAATTTGTCAAGTGAAGTATTAAACATTCATTTTCATCATTCATTCGTATTCCTCTCTCTCTCTCTCTCTCTCTCTCTCTCTCTCTCTCTCTCTTCTAAATTATAGATATATTATTAAATATATCTTACATTTGGCATCAGAGTCTGTCAACATTCCAACTCTGAGATATTTTCCCTGGTGAAATATGGTCACAAATTTCAATATTGTATGGTCGAGTCTCAAATTGGATGGGAAACTCGATTACAATTATTGACAAATTATGATGACCACACATTTGAAAGCTCAAAATCTTTGGAGCTTTGTTGATCTCGGTCTACAAGAAGGAGTTGATGCAGCCGCTATACGGCGAGATCAATTGGTCTTGGGACAGATTTACCAAGGTGCAGTGTTGATTACTATATTTTTAGCCATTAGCTCGTGCTCAAACAACAAAGCAAGCTTGGGACATCTTAAAGGTGTCATACAAAGGAGTCGATCGGGCATAGAAGTCTAAGTTGCAGTCATTGAGAATGTTGTATGATCACTGTGAGATAACCTCTACAGAAATAGTAGATACGCATTTCACTCGTCTTATTGATCAGGTGAATAAGATGAGGTTATATAGAGATACGATTGAAGATGGTGTAGTGGTTGAAAAAGTTTATCGAACTATGCCGATGAAGTATGACCATGTGGTGGCTTCAATAACAGAGTCACACAAAACCAAGCTCTTGTCAATTGCAGAGCTGAAAGGTATGATAGAAAGTCATATTGATAGGATTGCATCAAAATCGGAACCACTAGCAAAAGAAGCTTTGAAGAGCTAAGTCACCCTTAATATGACTGGCCCTAATCAAAGAGGTGGAGGATCTGGTAGAGGTCGTGGAAGAGGAAGAGGAGAATTTAGTGGAAGAGCTCTTCCAGCCGGAGGTCGTGGTAACTTCAACTAAGGAGGATGACGTGGTAACTCCAACATAAGAGGAGGATGTGGTAACTCCAACCAAGGAAGAAGTGGAGGTAATACCAAACAAGGTAAATTTCCATTTCATTGCTACAATTGTGGCAAGTATGGGCACAAGATTTCAAATTCCTGGTATAATGAGGACAATCGTGGAAATCAAGCAAACATTGCTGAAAAGTCTTGTGAGAGTTCTGAAACCTTACTTTTGGCCAGTAATAGTTTTTCTACAGACGAAAATATATGGTTCTTGGATATTAGGTGTAGTAACCATATGTGTGGGAAGAAAGAATTGTTTTCCAAACTAGATAAATCAGTCCGGTCTGAAGTGACATTTGGCAATAAGTCAAAATATGCCAATCTTGGGAAAATGTAAAATCTCTATTCAGTTGAAGAATGTTACTCATAATTTTATATATGATGTGTTCTATGTTCCTGAATTACACCAAAATTTGTTGACTATGGGGATGGGGCAGTTGTCAGAAAAATGATATAAGATAAATATTACTCAAGAGTGTTGTACCATTGTAGATGCTAAGGGAGTTTTGCTTGCAAAGGTAAATATGTCTCAAAATCGATTATTTCCTTTGAAAATCAATCATGCACTTCTTGCTTACTTTAATTCTGAAATTTGTGATGATAATTCGTTATGGTATATGCGATTTGGACATTTCCATTTCTCTGGATTAAACTATCTAGCGAAAAAGGAGCTTGTTTATGATTTACCTATTGTAAATGTCCCTGATCATATTTGTGAGATTTGTTTGATTGGAAAGAAACATAGAGATCCCTTCCCCGTGGGCAAGTCAAGGAGAGCCACAAAACAGTTGGAGATTATTCACTCAGACCTGCGTTCGTTGGAGGTTCTCTCACATGGAGGTTGTAAGTACTTTGTTACTTTCATTGATGATTTCAGTAGGAAAACATGAGTTTACGTTTTGAAGCAAAAGTCTTATGCATGTGATATTTTCAAACCATTTAAGACTTTTGTTGAAAAGAATAGTAGTTATGAAATCAAAATCTTGAGAACTGATAGAAGTACAGAATATATTGTTTGTGATAATTTCTGAAGGAAAAGGGTATTCAGCACCAGATGACAGCTAGATACACTTCACAACAAAATGGAGTGGCTAAGAGGAAAAATAGATCTATCATAGATATGATGAGATGTATGTGTAAGTCTAAGAATCTGCCTAACCCTTTTTAGGCAGAAGCTGTTGCTTGTGCTGTCTATGTATTGAATAGGTGTCCAACTAAAAGTGTTCGTGATAAGACACCCGAGGAAGCTTGGAGTGGGAGAAAACCCTCTATAAGAAATCTCAAGGTTTTTGGATGTTTGGCATATACAATGTGCCAGATCAATTGAGAAAGAAGTTGGATGATAAAGGTGAGAAATGTATATTCATTGGTTATAGTGACGTTTCAAAGGCTTATAAACTATACAATCTTGAAACTAAAAAGGTTGTTATAAGTCGTGATGTCACCTTTGATGAATATACTGCCTACTTGAGCTAGTTCCGTGAGAAGAAAATCTATTTTTTTTTATCTCAATTGTGAGATTATAATGTGTTATGTAGTGTAAATATTATTTAAATCGATGAATTAATTTATATGAAATACGTTTTGTATTTCAGTTATGAAAATTATATATTCTAAAAGAAAATCTATTCTTTTTTTTATACAGTAGTCCCCAAAACACTTCCTGGTTGTCTCCCAGTCAATCCCTGTCAACGCAATTTTTCCTCACTCTGTCATTAGAGTGGTGCCATAAGAAAGGTAAAGTAAAAAGAGGAGACAAAGAGAGATAAGATGAATGCTCACCATGATTCAACTAGGTAGGATATAAAAGATGAGTCTTAGTTGAGTTCTTGAAGATGATGAAGAATGAAAATGTCTTAGTCGTCTTAGCTTTTATATGGTAGAGTTGGGAATGGAAAATGGCGTGTGAGGCAATAGGGGAAGAGAGAGAGAGAGAGTGTGTGTGTTTTCTTAGAAAATGCCTTAGTCTTAGCTTTTATATGAGTGTATAAGATAGAAGAAATATATATACATACACTTATATATAAGCACTAGGTTAGGATGACTTATTAAATTAGGTTTTAGGATTAGAAGGCCTATATAGATATAAGTAGAAAATTACATTGGGCTTCAAGAAATATTAATATGACAAGAGGTAGAATTAAAGTCCATAATATATTGGATCAAATGCCTTATAAATTACTACCTCCGTCCCATTTTATGTGTCTGATTCGGTTAACGAGGCTTGACTGCAATTATTTTT
>CM008340.1:3477715-3488708 GCA_002525835.2 Ipomoea batatas
CTGGCACACACTCACTACACATTTCTGTACCCCTGTGTCAAGCTGCAATTTTTATCACCACAAAACGTTTGATTTCTCGAATTTCATTAGACTATAATGTTGTATTTACAGAATTACAGGATTGTTTTCTGCATTCCATATGATTAGCAAGGAAAAACATAAACTTTGTGAGTGTTTTCAAGATTATTATGCATATTACCTCAGCATCATCACCAATATCCGCCAGGCACTCATCATTCGGGCTGTAAATGCCAAAGATCGAGCCAGTAGACACAGCAGCATCTATGTTTGATGATCCATCAAGGGGGTCAAATACCACAATATAATTCCCAGAGTAACTCTCCTCCACTGCCACAGGCACATCCTCTTCCTCTGATGCTATGATCCCTGTCCTTCCACTTGACCTCAAACAATTAGAGAACACCTGATCATGATATCAATCACCAAAACATTAATTTGTAAAAACCATGGCATATTTTCTCAAGAAATGAACTGTATCTCAGTCCATTGGCAATAAATGCTATTATGGCAGGTTTTAATGATCAATTTTTCATGGACCATAGTATCAACATCACTTGTCACCCCTAATAAATTAAACACTACATGGTATGTTTTACAAACTCTTGCCCACAAAGGCGAAATCCCTCACCCTGGACCCCACCCCCGGGTGATAAAGGAAGGTCTAGTGTCTGTGCACACAAGAAGCACACCACATAGATGCAACTCTCACACTGCAACTGTCAGGGCTAATGCTCTGTCCTTGCACACAATCTGTCGCCCAAGAACCAACTAAGCTACCCGTGACTGGTATGTTTAATTTTACAATAACAAACTATGCATTGGAGGAAAATAGAATTATGTCTCTATTAACTCAAAACATGGCAAGTGTCAGGGAGATTGTTCACTTGTTCATCATCAGAAAATAAGAATTTACTTAATGTAATGTTCATTGTTTACAATTCAAATAATCATCACCCAGATAAATAAGGTGCATCTGATGCAGGGTTCACAGAAAAATGTGGGTATGACTGCAAACCTCATTGGAGACAACATCGAGCTTCTTTTGGTCCTCTCCTTGAACATTAACAGCACCCTGAACACCAGTAAGGTTAGAAATGCCAGCCCTTTGTACCAAGCTGGCAATCTGCTTACAAGCCATGGAAATGCTTGATAACACTATGGTAAGCTCAGCATCTATAACCCCAGCTTGTTCTTGCTGTAATAGCCAGCTAGTCAAGGTCTGAAGCGCATACCCACTCTTCTTCGTCTTTGTCTGAGCCTCTGTCTCCACTGCCATGCATCTCACCCCTCCATTATTCCCCGCTTGCCTCCTCACTTTACTGTGGGCTCGGTTCTTGGGGCATAAAAATTGAGTCTTTTCGCCCAGAACGCAGAGGTGGTGAAGAGAACGGCGAGAAACGGAGCGGGAGCTCGAGAAGAGGAGCTGTGAGGTTGCAGCGGAGGCTGCCATGGAAGCTTTCTACTCTTCTACCCTTCTTTTTCCTGTGATTTTTTTTTTCTTTGTGCAAAATCTTGTGACCTCAAATTTTATGGCTTTCTTGCATTCTTTTTGTTTCTGGAGATTGAATGCTGGGGAAGTGGGGTAGAGGGTGGCGAGAGATTGAGCGCTGGGTAATGTGGGGTGGGGAAAGGCTACTAGGAATGAAGGTGGGGGCCACTTATCCTTTTCCATGGGAGATCTTCTCCTCTTCCATTTGTGGTTCCCTTTGGGACTTGGGGGTTCGAGGTGACATCAGCTTCGGGTGTCGTACGAGTAAATTATAGTCTACCTTGCATTATAGAATTTAGCTCAAAAATAACATTTAGACTCGTAACAATTTCTATACTTGTAACTATCATTTTATGTGTCAGTGATTATCAAGTTATTTATTTACATGTACATAAATAATTAGCTGTAAGTACAAAATATATTAATTGAAAGTACATTATTTTTGTATCATGGTTCACAATGCAAAATGACTCTGGTCCATGGTATAACAATTGGTATTGTACGTTAGGATTCCAAATTTATTTGTTTTGGGCTTATGGGTTTCTTATGAAGTCGGGCATCTTTGAGCCCAATATTTATTGGGCTATGCAAGAGTAGTGGTGGGTCTTTGGAGTATTTATCTTTTACAAATTCGAGTATTTCATATGTTATTGATTAATGTTAAAAATATCACATTGAAAATTTGAGAAAAACACATGAATTTATAATGCAATGGGTGGGTGAGGCTAACCAAATAATTAGATTCAACTTTTAGTACGAATTCATGTATATTATGATTTGGTTACGCAGTAAGCCCAACTAAATCCTAACAATTAGGAATCTCAATCTTAACTTGAAATCAGTAGGCTGGTGTAATAAAATCAAAAAATTATAGAACTAGTGTCAAAAAATTTAGTCCAATAAAAATCAAGCAAATAGCCAAAAATCAAAAAGTTCAATGGCCGGAACGTCCTAGCATGAAATTTAGTGGACTAGACTAATAGCTTAAGGCGTTCAATGCTTAACTACTCTTTGTTTCACAAGTGATGTGGAACAAAATATACATGTGAGTTTATACTTAAGTTTATTTTTAGTATATCTGATCAATATATTACAAAAGAATTTTTTTATAAAAATAAATAACAATAAATACAAACTTATTATAATTATATTATATTATATTATAAGCGTAAATATATTACGTAGTAATTGTTTTTAGTTGCAATTAAAAAAAAAGAGGGCTGGATTGATTAAATGAAGTATACGTTTTATATTTATTAGTGTAAATGTACTAGTTTATTAAAATTAAAAGTTTAAAATGTCAAAAATTTTAGTTGAGCTTGCCTGATAAGTCTAACAATTTAACGGTTCAAGGTTAAGGTAAAAAAAAATTAAAAATTAACCCCATAAAAAATCAATCGGAAATTAATAAGTCTAACAACTCGACAAGGCTGGCTCAAAATGAATGGGGTTAGACCGACATACCTACTAATAACTATGTCTTAGTTTTTTGCAGCATTCCGAACATCTTATCTGTTAATAAACTGGACTTTAAAGAGAATACACTCGTGTATATCTCCTCTAGATTGTTAAGTTTTGTGGAACAAAGAAGTTTTTCAACAACAAGTTCAGTCTACTTATTTTGTGTCAAGTCGAGCTATGTCTTAGGTGTGATTGTGCCTTAGCTTGAATAACTCTGTGTTCATTTGAGACGATTCTTGGAATATAATCTACTATTATTGAATGAGGAATTGGACAGTCTTTTCTTTAGGACGCCTCTAGACGTAGGAGTGGTTACTCTGAACTGGGTTACCAAATATGTTGTGTTCATGTTTTTATTTCTGGTAGATTTATCATTCTGGTTGCCTTGTGTGATGTGGTTAAGTAATCATTGTTCTGGAATACTTTGTTTAGGTAGTACGTAACTGATATAGGTTTGAAAGTACTTAGTTGAACTAACCGTTCCATCAATAAATAATATGAAATCTTGCATATTTGGTTAAGCGGATAATTTCATCATCTAGTTGCTGGTAAGGGGAAATATACTTTATTACAACTTTTTTTGTTTCGAATTTTGATTATTTTCTAAAATGATAAATATAACTCAACTAGTTAGAAGATCAATAAATACATCCACTTATATGATAATAAAGAACCTATCTCAATTGAATTGAACCAGTCAATACGACACATAAACATTAATTTCCTTGATCAACAATTCAACATGGCAATAAGGTTGGATTTAATTAATGTGGAAATGGAAGTATCATTGCAGCGTCCTCTACGAAATCTGCAAGAAAAAGCACAAAGTCTTTGTGGCCTTTGGTCAAGCACTCAAGCAAACTGCGGTATTATATCTTATAGTAAAAAACTTGTGCGAGACCGTCTCACAAATTCGTAGTCGTGAGGCGAGTCGAGTCATGATGAAATGTAATACTTACACTAGTAAACGTAACACTAAATCATAAATAAAATGCTTATTACTTATATAGAAAATGTAATACTTCATATTTGAAGGAAAATATATAATACTTTTATATTTTAATGTAAAAGTATTACATTTTTTTATAAATAACAAACACTTGCTAACATTACTTTTTTGGTGAAAATAATAATAATAATACTTTTACATTACAGTATAATATATTATATTTTTTCTTAGAAGTAACAAACATTTTATTCCTAATTAGTATTATATTTTTTTACTACTGGTATTATGTTACGCTATTTGATAATGAACCCCCGACGACGACGACGAAGTCACCAAACTAACACGTATAAGTTTTGTGAAGTCATGCATGCCAGTCATAGCTCATATCTCACCAAATTTCACACCATATTAGAAAATAAAATATATTATTTGCCAATAAAAGGCGTATAGTAGCCACTTGCATGTTTACATCATAGGCTAGCCATTAAATTAGTTTATTATTGCATTTTATTTATATTAATTATCATTCACGACCATATATACTAATATTAAGTGCATTTATATTTGTGATAATCCTTAATCAAGTTGATCAGACAATTGACTTGATAATTACAATATACTGTTCTAAATTCGACTATCCATGAGAGTTGCTTATTAGCCTTTTCTATTTGAGTAGATTAGATATGTGCAACCTAGATTGGCTTACCTGGGCAATCATCAGTTAGCTATGGACAATCTAAGTTGACTTATACCTCCTTAAAATCCTTTGCTGACTAGCGTTACAAGGTAGGTTTCGTCAAAAACGCAACTTAAGATATAGCACATGTGGATTTTCCTATTAATCAAAATATATTTAAATCATTATTGCAAGATTTTCTCATTCAAAAACACGATAAAGATGTCCTTTCAAAATACAACACTAAGCAATCATTTAACACTACGAATAAACCTTACAGATGGGTGAACCCCAGCTGAGTTGGTTGGGTTACGTTGTTAACTTGATAACCATAAGATTACTAGTTTGACTTTCACTGAAAGTAAACAGGCTATTGGATTGGTTGGAAATTTTTGAATGTAAATAAATAAACTTCGTACGTATTATAGTTTTTTTTTTTTAAGAGTAAAGCTTCATTTTAATTATCAAGATTAAAATACTCTATTTAAAAATAAACTTTAAAATGTCTCTTAAAAATTAAAGTAAATTTAAAATGCCCCTATTTTGTAAAATGCTCTCAAACTAACACGTAAACACTTTGTCAAAGTCAAAGTCATAAATCATCATACCCTACAAAATTTCCACACCAATATGTAATTGAAATTAAGGCTATATATTTCTAGTCATACGTATTATTAGAAATAATATGTTCTCAACCAAGTTAATTAAATAATTAATTTAGTAATTATAATATTTTAAGTTTAAAATAAGGGTCACACTTGTGTGAGACCGTCTCACGGATCCTTGTTCGTGAGACGAGTCGGATCGGGTCAAAGCACCATGCAAATATCATATTTATATGTGCAAATGTCATACTTATATGCTCAAATATAACACTAATTAAGAATACACTTTTTGTTACTTATAAGAGAAAAAGTAATACATTTTTCATAATAAGTAATGTTGACAAGTGTCCCTTACTTATAAGGGCAAATATAATATAATACTTTTGAGGACAAATGTAATACTTTAAATCGAAATGTAAAAGTATTGTATTTTCCCTTAAAAGTATTAGATTTACCCTTATAAGTAACAAAAATTTTATTCCGGATTTGTATTATATTTGAACATATAAGTATGACATTTGTGCATATAAGTGTTACATTTGCATCTTGACCTGACCCGACCAAATATGTCTCATGGTGAGACGGTCTCGCAAAAGTTTTAAAAAATTTAAATGTGTAAGATATAATCAAGTCTTGATATGATCTGAATTGAACAAATTAGACATTAACAAAAATAAGCATTTCCTAAAAACTCATTATTAACTTAATATCAAACTTTTCTTGAAATAGATATTCCCGTTATTCGGGAAATAGTTATTTTCAAAATTTTATTTTTAAATTTTTTTTTTTGAATACAACTAACTCTATTAGATTGTAGTATCTGTTCATGCATACTTTCTCAACATGTTGAAACACAAAAAATAAAATAGAACCTTATCAAATAACACGATAGATCTATTTTCAAAAATAATATTCCTTTCTAAGTATATCCCGTCAACCAAGCATATAGTAAATGCACAACCATTCATTATAATTTTTCTCGGAATTCATAGAAAATACGCATCAGAATAAACAAACAAATAATAAAATGTTTATAACAAATATAAAACACCTCTAATTAGGTATATAATGGTTGGAATATAAAAAATATTTAAATAATATTCGTAAAAAATTATGAAATAATAATTTTCTACATTCTGATGTATTATTTAATCAGTTGTAAAATGAGTAAATTTCACTTTTAGTCTATTGTAGCAGTGTCATATTTATTCTTACTTTTTAATTTTGTTTAATTACTACTTTGACTTTAATTTCATTCACTTACACCAATTAGTCCTCAATTTTTTTTTATCAATTAACCCTTCAATAAAATGTTTAACATATAATTTTATCATTCAATTCACTACCTCTCAACACACATTTTATCTCCCTCTCATGTAAACTCTTTTAAAAACAGTAGTGGCAGTGGCTCCCACAACTCCCACAATAAATCTGCCGATGATTATGATCTAGGTCCAACTAGAATTAAAACCTATTGATGAAAATAAACTTTAAAACATCTTTATTTAAAAAGTAAAATTTACAAAATTCCTACTTTGGAAAATGCTCCCCAACTAACACTCTGTGAAGTCAAGTCATAAGTCAATAAGTCATACCCTTCATAAAGTTTCCACTCTATTTAATGTATTTGGAGAAACTACTATTTTTATTCCTATGTATTAGATAATATAATACTAATGATAAACATGCACGGTGTGAGATCACAAAATGTTTAATAATCAAACCCCCAAGAAAAAAGATAGTAAAATCTCATTATTGAAATGATTTTTACTAAAACGAATAGATTTTATAACTATTAGAAGACAATTTTTTTTTTATTTTTTGATAATAAGAAAGATTATTATCTCACAATTTTTTTTAAATGAATTAAATTTTCTAGGTATTGTGTTTCAAATTATTATATACTTTAGAAAATGCAAATAGTTTTTCTTTGATAATTTTTTTTTTAATATTTTAGTTAGAGTTTTAAAAGCAATACTACGTACAATAATAAATGAAATGAAATTTTTGTTACAATATGTTAATAATCCATATGCCTATGACTTTGTGGTCAAGTGGCATAAAGTGGTTCTATTGACTATTTGTATTTTAATTGGTTGAGAAAGTATATACGAACAAATAGTACATTCTAATAAAGTCAATAGTATTCAAAAAAATATTAAAAATTCATATATTGTACATCAAGTAAGATACAAATTAAAAAAATGTTATGTTTCTAAATGCGAAATTTTCAACTCTTTTAGAAAAAAAAGTAAGATTTTAATTTTTTTTTAAAACTAAAATAATGAAAACTTAAATTTTCAAATGAGAAATTGTATTAAAATATGTATGTATTATTTATTGATTCAAATTATAATTAAGTAAACTATTAAAAATATTACATAAAAATATGTATTTATGTCGTTTTTTTATTTCACATAGTAGGGTAGAATTGAAAAAATAAAAATTATTAATGATATGGTATAATAAGTAATAAGATATAAATGTGCAATACAAAAAATAAAAATTTAAAGAAAAGTTTAATTTCACTTATGCCACTAATAGATTTTTTTTTTTTTTAATCCAGTTAAGAGTTAATGTTAAAGAAAAAATTCAAAAAGGAAAAATGTGAAGAGTAAATTTTTTTTTTAAAGTCAAATATNNNNATATATATATATATATAGGGTCAGGTTTAGGTGCGGCCGTGCGGTTCACACCACTCAATGTTACGAAATACACCACTCAATGTTGTTAAGAAACACACCACACAAACATGCACTGTGGTGTGTTTCTTAACATTATGGTGTACTGTGTTTCTTAACATTGAGTGGTGTGTGACCGCACAGCCGCACGGGAGAGCACGGCTGCACCTGAACCAAAATCTATATATATATGTTGATAAGAATGGATGAAAAGATATATTATGACACATAATTTATAAAATATATATAGTTGATATATTTTGCGGTCAGCGTCTTAAAGCATACACCGAATAGCCGACTACAATTATTGTAGTGTAGCGGTTCTTTAGCTACACACTTAGCAACAAAATCTGGTTGGAGTTAAGAGTTTGTGTGAATTGAAGTTTCATATTTGATAACAATGATGAATGACGACGTCGTCCCTTACAAAGAGGAAACAAAAATGAAAACGGCATTACTATTTATAAACAAAGTTTAGATTATTACAAGGAAAAAAGAAACTAAAGTACTCCACCACTGATGAAGAGATCGAAGATACTGGAGAAAACCTTAATACGGAGTATAATATAATATTATTGTAAGAAAGTTATATTAAGTTATACTATTTACAAGACTGGAATATACTTTTTTTTTGAAGTAAAAAGCTTAATGCATTAAATCATTAGAAAGACAGACTGGAATATACTTTTTAAAAATTGAATTCATTTTTCTCGAATTGCATATAATTAATTGGGCCAAAAAAGAATTATAAGATTCCAGAAAGAAAATAGTAATAGTCGAACACGGATACGGAAACTTGAGAGGTTGAAACTTCATAGGGGCAGCCATAAACGCACCCCAAAGTTTGGAATTAAAAAGTGTAAAACAAACTAAAAGTCTACTAATTAACAAAATGACTTGTCAAAGACTCAACAGAAGGCAGCCAAGAATTTTGATTTAGAAAAATATAATGTCGAAAAATGATTGGACGAAAGACAACGCGTGGGCTCCACAAGGGTCTTCTTGACTCTTCACCAATTTCCAATAAAATTAACTATTCGTTTGGTAGTTGATACAATGTAGAGCATATTACATCAAATTAATTATATTGAAAGCAATAAGAAAAAATGAAATATATTTATAAATTTCTAGAGTATTGCTCGGTCCAGGTACAAACGTGTAAACTTGTGCCCTATTATGGAATTTGTGTTTTATTTTTAATTACTTATTATATTGTGCATATTTGAATTGCACTTGTAAATATCACGATGTGCGAGCATATTTATTGTTTGTGTTGTGCACTTGTTGGAATTTTAATTTTTAAATTTTATTTTTGAGTTGTATTTGTTAGTATCATAAAATAAATTTTGTAGCTCTTTGTGGTGCACTTTAGAGTTCACGCATGATTTATTTTTTATATGACAATATTTATTTGTTTCTTTTTGTATTCTTTATTTAAGTTGTGATAAGATCGATTATTTAATGGTAATTGGTGATTTATTAAAAAAAAAAAGGAATTTACCGCATAAGGTTATGAGCATTAAGAAGTAAATACATTACAAGGTAAAAGTATGCTTTTATAATTTACTTATATTATTAAATCATATATGTATCATGCACAAATTAACTATGGTTGTATTGATGGATTCATAGATAATCAATGAATATGAATGATAATGTTACACATAAGTCATATAAATGACGCAAAATATGGTCCACAATTTTGGTACAAGTGATGCTTTAAAAAAAATTTGAAAATAGGGGAATATATATTCTTTGCACTTTGTTCAAAAAAAAAAAAATCTTTGCACTAATTAGTGCTTTTGTACTGTTGATTGTCATTTCGTCTAGTTAATTTGTATTGACTAGTGAGTTCAGTAACTCACAAGTTATTTCGAAAAAGGAACTCACAAGTAATTAATAAGGATATATAATCAGACAAATTTTATAAAATGTTGTGTAATCCGGTAAGTTTTTATTTTGTTAATTATTGTTATAAGATAAATCAATTTATAAATCCAGACAGTTAATTTGGTAGCTACAAGATTATAAGTTTGATCAACTTCTAATGTGAGTAATCTATTAACCTTTTCAAGTTTGAGTCTGTTAACTATGGACAACCTAAGTTGGTTTATATCAGTCTTTCACCAGCTAGGACTATAATGCAAGGTTAATCAAGTGTACATCCTCAAATATTAACTGCAGGTTGCCCTACTCACTCAAAATTTTATAAATATTTACCAAGTATAAACGGGTTTAAGTTATATGTATTTGACACAATGATTAATACAAATTGATTTACAAAATATTTATCAAATATTAATGCATGGAACAAAATCACAAATGGAAGATCGATCGATAAAAGGATTTAAAAAAAAAAAAAAAAAGACGCGATTTCACATTCACACAATTATTTAATTTGTCTATTTAAAACGACGTAGAAATGGTCAAAACGTTTAAAGTAATAATCAACTTATAAGAACACAAATTATGAAAGAATCTACGTATAGAAGTACTAGTAGTAGAATAATGTTGGTTTTACCGGTCCACAAAGCTTCTAAACTTAGTCACCGCCCATGATATCGGTGCCCTCCCCTATATAAACAATTGCCCCTCCATCGCCATTTCTCATTCTCACAAACCCTTCAACACATCATATAATCTCTCTTTCCTTCTCCCTTTACATCACAAAAAAGAGCACCAAACACATAACAAAAATGGCTTCTTTGAAAGCATCTTTGATTCTTTTCTTTGCGTGCTCTCTCTTTGTTCAAGCCACTCTTGGTAAATATATATATTCTGCTTCAATTCCTTTTCCTATTCTTATTCAATATACTATATATGTATTGCATGGATCATGTAGATATATTAGATTGTAATATTATGATATCTTGAAAGATTGATGTTTAATGTTTTTGTGTTATTGGTTTTGTTTATTTAGGGGAGATAATTTGTGAGGAATTACCCACAAATGTTTGTGCATTTTCTATTGCGTCATCTGGAAAGAGATGTTTGTTGGAAAACTCGGCTACTAATGAAGGGAAGGTGGAGTACCAGTGTAAGACGTCAGACGTGATGGTCGCGAAGATGGCCGAGTACATAGAGACCGACCAGTGCGTCGGAGATTGCGGT
>CM008340.1:3503488-3514207 GCA_002525835.2 Ipomoea batatas
CTTCAACATGTAGTACATAAGTTCGCATACACTACTTATACATATATAACATTAACATACCTATACTCATATATATATATATATATATATCAAAGACATACGGTATATGATATATTATATATCCGTAGCATGTAATTGGTAATGAAATATATAATAGAGATATATAATAGGTATATGGTACATGATATAATGCATATGGATGGTACATATATTTTACAACATAATATATATATATAGGTTACGGTATATATATATATCATACATATAATATTTATTCTATACACACACACACACACACACATATATATATATATATATATATATATATATATATTACACCACGTAATGTATATATATGTATTACACACCCACGTAACATATATATATGTAAATCACACACACATGTAATATATATATAACCCACACACTCATAATATATATATATAATACACACACATACGTACATAATATATATTATATAGATATATATATCACACGCACATACACATAATATATATATACTACCCACACTCACATAATATATATATATACTACACATACTCATATAATATATATACTACACATACTCATATAATATATAAATATACTACACAGACACACATGATACATATATATATACTACACATACTCATATAATATATATTTATACTACACACACACATAATATATTTATATATNGAATTAATCTTATCTCATAAGCTTGGTACTAAAATATTAATATTTTAATTACAAGGTAAAAATTAGTGACACTTGTCACTACCTTGTGGTTCCAAAATAAAAATCTTTTAACTTATCAATTGTGATCCAAACAGATAAAGTTTCGGTGGAAAATAAGTTAAATAGGAATAATTTTGAAACCAAAAATTTATCCCAGACTAAAACTCAAAATTGGGCTAGGTTCGGTACACCGCGAACTATAGCGATGCTACGATCAAAATAAATTTCTGCTGCTATGGACCAAATTTTCGGGGTATTACAGCTCGGTCCTCGAACCGATCTGTTACGACGGCGGTCGGAAAAAACGCTACGACCAAAACGTCGGAAAAAACTACGGGAGTAAGGTGCCCGTTCGGTCCTCGAACCGATCTATTACGACGGCGGTCGGAAAAAACGCTACGACCGAAAAGTCGGAAAAAACTACGCTCTTTGCACCAACGAGGAAGAATTACCCTCGTTTGCTAAGTCCGGTTAGGTTGGCACACTACTACCACCGGCCCGATTAGGTTGACATCGACACGATAAAGCCCAAGACAGTATTTCGGCATAAGCCCTACGTAGTAGGCATTTCAGCGCCAGCTCGGCTTTTCGCCTCGAGTAAATCCAATCCCTTGATTGGTAAAATCCGATCCCTAGATCGGCAAAATTCGACATCCCTCTCATATCGCAAAATCGACCCCTTGGTCGGCAGAGTTCGGCCGACCATTATAGTCTAGAGAGCTGCTTAAGGTTGTGCTCTTTTTCCTTAGCCATAATTTTTCCCGTTGGGTTTTTTTTCTTGGCCTAAGGTTTTTTAACGAGGCAACCGACGCAGTTCGCAGACTATACGATCGATTTTCCCGGCCTGAACTCTTCTTCGTTGGCGCTTAAAGTTGTGCTCTTTTTTCCTTGGCTAGGATTTTTTTCCCACTGAGTTTTTTCTTATCCCAAGGTTTTTAACGAGGCAACTAGCGTGAGTCGCGAACGGTAAGGCCAGTCTTCCAGCCCGACCCCTTCCTTGATGGCTCGACGTCAGGGCACGGACTGAGGGGGCTACTTGATAGGGAATATACCCCGGGTATACAGCCCTTAGTATTATATACGTATGTTCGGTGTACTATACGGCTATTGGGCCTATATATAAAGGGCCCTAGCCCTTCAAGTGGAGGAATTTTGGACCTTTTGGCAGCTCCTCCCTCTCTCTAGATTGCTCTCTCCTCTCAGTAAAATGGTTCAAGTTAATCAGTAAAAGAGCTGAGTTGAAGCTATTTTGGTGATCCTTTCTCCAATGTTCATACTATTTCCCTACACTTTATGTACTTGGAATTAATCCTTATCAAATGGCGCCGTCCGTGGGGGATTGCAACAAAAAAGCTTAGTTCATATACATTCTCTGGCTCGGCGGAGGAAAAATGGAATCGACAACCCTCCTTCTCAGAGGTTCACTCGCCCAGTTTGGTCCTTGGGGTGGAAGATTTCCTCTTTTTGATTTATGTTCACTTTGCATGGGTGGGGAAACTGGTTCCTGCTTTTTGATATCCAACAATATTCTCTGCAAAATACAATGAGTAGAGGAGATCAGAGAAGGCCATGAAAACAGAGAAATGACAGGAAAATGTCACGGATCGCCTTCCTTCTAATTACCAGAGTCGTCATCCACGCCATTATTACTACATGCAGCTACTGTAGGAAGGCCAATGCTTGAGACCACCGGAGGGATCCAGCCGCGTCGCCACCGGAGAAGTCCAGCCGCCATTTCCGCCCCCGATCCTTGGCACCCCTGCTCCGCTGACCTGATTGAATCTGCATGCAGTACCACAACACCAAAAACCAACCTTCCTCTCCGGTTCCTGAACACTTGGTCAAGACGGGGATTGAGAATGAGGAATTGCAGGTTGGGTCTTTGCTTTACTCCCCTATCTTGCTTTCTTGTTTCTGTACTGGGAATAAGGGCATTCAAGATGCATTGGGTGTAAAGAAAAGCAAAGTTATTTACTGGTTGCATGTGGCTATGGGGTGAGGTAACCAAGAAAAGTGTAGTGCAAAGTTTATTTTTTCATTGGTGGCAACTGGCGGTGGAGTGAAAGGGCAGGGAAAATGGGAATTAAATTATGCATACAATATTATTGGTGGGGGATGGCGGTGGAGTGGAAAAATCAGGAAAGAGAGAAAAGAAGAAGGAAATTAAAGAAAAAAGAGGAAAGGGAAAATGCATGCTCATCAAGAGCTGGTGTAGTCATATATACCGACCTCTGCTTTCTTTATGGTGACATAATTAAAATGGTTAGCAAAGACTTGCTCCCAGAGTCCCAGTGATCAGCAACCGTCGAAGCTTCAGTGTGGCTATTCTATAAATAACGAGTTAGAAACCCGGTGATACAGCAGCAAACTAGCCCGCGCTGCCCGAGCTTCATAAGCATTAGCCTGACTCCTGAGCAGCTGCTAACCTCCCGACGGTCAACACGAGAAAATCACCCGATGATTTCATGGAGATCACCGACCACTCTAGTCACTGTTTCCCAGTCAGAACCTTGTGCGACGATCCGAGCTGGCTTTTCTCCGGTTTCGCGCCATTCTCGAGCAGATTCCGGTTTCGCGCCATTCTCGAGCATCAAAGTGAGCTCGGAGTCCAGTGTTGCGCCCTATTCCGATCACACACTTCCCCAACCAATCGACTCCCGGTCTAAAGATTGCATGTACTACGAGTTTTATTATCATCTATGTGGTTATCGGAATTCGAGTTCTCAGCAGTTGTTGTGATCGGGAAGCTGACTAGGCAGGCGCCATTGGCAACCACCATACCCGGTCATCTGAATGGAGTCTCCGGTTTGTCCTACTACGAAGTGGAATGACGTTCTCCGGCCCTTTCTAAACGACAATCAACCTGCGAAAATGATCGAAGCACCATCTTGTTGACCAGTCATATTTGTGTTCCTTGATTGCTGTTGTCTTCATCAACCACCTAGCAAGTCGGTTGGAGAATTCCCAGCCACCCGGTCGCTAATCGTTTCCCCGACCCGCGAGCAACATGAGAAGCATCTAAATTGATAAGGAACACCATCGGCCTTACAGTCCACTCTCAAATCGAGTGAGGGGATATTCCTCATCATTCAACTTCGTGAACAAAATTGTACTCCGGGCAAGTTTCTCAGCCAAACAGAGAAGTAGACACTCTTCTTGACCTCCGAGCTAATGACCGTACTTTCCCGGCAACGAGCTACTTGATCTGATTCGGGAATCAAACTCCCTTGCAATTTGAAATTAATGCATGTACTAAAGATCCTTATGGTGACACGTACTCCTGGGTAAATGCATGCACATATATCCTTTGTTAATCCAGTGTGATGTGGCAGGCAAAGATGCATGGAGTTAGTGATGGTGTCCCAGATTGAAATCTTCATGGTAAAAATTGGTCCGAGGACCATAAACGGGCACCTTACTCCCGCAGTGGGCACCTTACTCCCACAAAAATCGGTCCGAGGACCATAAACGGGCACCTTACTCCCGCAGTGGGCACCTTGCTCCCACAAAGATCGGTCCGAGGACCATAAACGGGCACCTTGCTCCCGTTTGCGTTTTTTCCGACTGCCGTCGTTGCGTTTTTTCCGACCGCCGTCGTGATTATGCCGAGATCTATACGTATGTTCAGTGCATTATACGGGTACTAGCCTATAAAAGGGACCCTAGCCCTTTAGGTGAGGGACTTTTGGCTTTTGGTCCTTCCCTTCTTCTCTCTAAACTAGACTAAGAGAATAGATGCTCCACTTTCTCTCTTTTTTACTCAAGAACATTAATAAAGATGAGATTGAGAGCTCATTTATGGATTTTACACTATACTTTACATACATTCTTCTACATATTTTTTACATGGAATACATGGAAGAATTAATCCATATCATATATATNCTTAAAGTGAATGGCGCAGAACAGGGGCCATTTCAGTCGTCTGTTTCACTATTCAAAACGACGTCGTTTTGATGCATGGTCCACCGTAAAATTTGCGAGCCATGTGCGGCTGCACAGGGTCCCAATTTGTCTTTTAAAAAATATTTTATATATAATCCAATTGGATTTGGACTCAGTTACCTTAATTATATAGATCTTCTAGATCTTTGAAAAATTATTGTGTTGACCACGGCCCAAAACGACGCTTTTAAATTTTATGAGCTAGAATAATGTAAATTATGAGTTAGAATAATGAAACTTCTAGGGTAAGATAATGTGCTTTATGAGTCAGAATAATAAACATTATGCTTTAGAATAATGTACATTATGAATTATAAAAATGTATGTTGCAGTGGGTCGTGCGAAAAAAATACACGAAGCAACGTCTTTTTTGAACCTTGGTCTACGCAATAACTATTGTAGATCTTTCATGCTTATATTGTTATCTTTTGAAAGTCTTTTATGATTATATTTATTACCTCTATAAATAGATGGAGTCCCTATTTTTAATGGAAATATCCTAAGACACATAATATCTTAACTACTTATACATAATTTGAATGTCATTCAATTGTGGAAGGTGGACTTGTAGACCCTGATCCATAATATAATTTACTGGGGTTGTTTGGTTCGTTGTTTATTGCTATTTTTCCACTCTTACATACGTATAAATTGGCCCAACACTAAAACAAATAAAAAAAAATAGAATAAAAGAAAAAATGTACAAATAGGCCACTGAACTATTTCAGGGATAACAATTAAGCCACCGAACTCGAATAAGTTTCAAATTCATCCTTCAACCTAGAAAAAAAGACCAATTAGCATTTTTAGCAGATTAACAATAAGTTTGTGCCGATTAGGATGCCATGTGTATTTTTTATTTTCTATTATTATTATTATTATTATTAGTATTATTATTATTATTATTATTATTATTATTATTATTATTATTATTATTCTAAGCATTTGACCTTAATAAATAAATAAAAACTAAGCAAAAAAAATCCTACTAAGCGATTAGCATTTCCCCTATTGAGGTGTCATCATTGATTGGCAGTAAAATTTATTTATTATTTATTGATGAGTAAGTCAAATGCTATAAAATAAAAATTACACATGACATCTTAATTTGCACAAACATTTTTTTTAACCTGCTAAAAATGTTAATTGCTCTTTTTTTCTAAATTTAGGTATGAATTTAAAATTTATTCGAGTTTGTTGACTTAATTGTTATTCCTCAAATAGTTCAATGGCCTATTTGTATCTTTTTCCAAAATAAAATAATGCTTCTTTTATTGAAGTTATGAGAGTTCGTTGTAATGTTGAAATTTTCAGGAAGTTGCCTTTTTCAACAAATTTCAATTTTTGCGGCACTACGGTACGTAATTACACATTGAACCTGAACTATGATATTCGTAATAAATTAATAATGGCAGGGAATTATGTATGCGTTCTTGCGTAGGTGGTGACGCGCTAGGAAGATGATCTGACGTAACGGATGAGGTCGTAGGATCAAGACTTGGGACGAGCTAAGAACATCTACACTTAGAGTTAATTTTTTTCTTCCCTTCTAATTTTCTTATTTTCTCTTTCTTATTCACACTTACAAAAACTCTTAAAAAAATAACGAATTTTTTTTCTTCCTTTCTAATTTTATTATTTTCTCTTTCTTACTCACATTTACAAAAATTCTTAATTCTTCTCTACTAATTTTATTATTTTCTCTTTCTTACTCACACTTAAAAAAACTCTTAAAAAAATAGTGAAATGATATCATTTATAATGATGCTCTACAATATTTATGTCTGGAACAAACTAACGGATGCCATCAAATTCAAACATCAGAGACTACTCCAGCCGGCAGATCGAGGATAATCTTGCTGTTCATTTGGTATTGAAACAGAATCCAATCCTCTTTCAAAGCTTCATTCATTCAATACATTTAAATAACTTCTTGCATTCTAATTATTGGATGGTACTATATATATATATATCTTGTACTGTGATTCTTTTTCCCAGAATCTCTGCTTTGTGAAACAACAAGCTATCTAGCAACTAGCATGGCTTCTTCAACACACAACAACTGCCTTGGATGGGCTGCCAGAGATTCATCCGGACTTCTCTCTCCTTATAATTTCAGCCGCAGGTACCCCTACAACTAATTATACTATGATATATAGTCCCCTCAAACTCTGTCATCATGTCTTTTAACTCATTACTCATCATATATAATTCGTTTCTGCAATGATTAATGTCAATATTAGGGTTGTTGGGAGCGATGATGTTTCGCTAGATATTGCTTATTGTGGCATCTGTTATGCTGACGTTCACTGGACAAGGAATGAAGGAGGAACATCCAAGTACCCTTTAGTGCCTGGGTATTATATTATATATACAATAGATGCTCATTTCTATATATGTTCATCTTTTGTTTTTATACTTATATTATTTCATTTTTCTGCATGCATACCAGACATGAGATTGTAGGAATTGTGAAAGCCGTTGGATCCAACGTTCAGCGGTTCAAAGTTGGTGACCCTGTAGGAGTTGGAACTTATGTTAACTCTTGCAGGGAGTGTGAATATTGTGATGAAGGATTAGAAATTCAGTGCTCAAAGGGATCTGTCTATACTTTTGATGGCGTAGATGTGGATGGTACAATCACTAAGGGAGGATACTCAAGTTACATTGTTGTTCATCAAAGGTGAATACCTATCATAATATAATATTCATTCCCACAAAATTTTCATACATAGATTTTACTAGATTGCTAGCTGATTATCATTCATTTGTGCAGGTATTGCTATAAAATTCCTCAAAATTACCCTCTCGCCTCAGCAGCGCCATTGTTATGCGCTGGAATTACTGTGTACACTCCGATGATGCGACATAACATGAATCAACCTGGTAAGTCTTTGGGAGTGATTGGACTAGGTGGTCTTGGTCACTTGGCTGTGAAGTTTGGCAAAGCTTTTGGATTGAAAGTGACAGTTTTCAGCACCAGTATATCAAAGAAAGAAGAAGCTCTTAATCTTCTCGGGGCCGATAACTTTGTGATCTCATCTGATCAGCAACAGATGATGGTAACATACCATACATACTATGCACTGGTAAAGTTCTTTGGAGTGGTGATTTGGTTGCTGAAAAACATGACTGTCTTTTGTTATAGGCACTGTCGAAATCATTTGACTTCCTGATTAACACTGCATCCGGAGATATCTCGTTTGATCTGTACTTGTCGCTGTTGAAGACTGGTGGTGTTCTTGCTTTGGTGGGGTTTCCTAAACAAGTGAAATTTAGCCCTGGAAGTCTAAGTTTGGGTATAATTATCTAAAAGCTCTGCATTTTTTTTTCTCCTTTTTCCATGTTCATCATCAGTTCCTTATGATGCTGTGTCTCATGTTTCACAGGTATGAGAAGCATTGCCGGAAGCATAACTGGGGGAACAAAGCTAACACAAGAAATGCTGGAATTCTGTGCTTCCCACAAAATTTACCCAGAAATTGAAATAGTTCCAATTCAGTATGTGAATGAGGCTCTTGAGAGATTAATAAACAAGGATGTTAAATACCGTTTCGTGATTGATATTGGTAGCTCCCTCAAATAGGATGGCTGAAGAGGGGCATCTTTTTTGTTTTTTTTTCAGCATTGCAGTTAATGATATGTTAGGGGCATCCCACTTTGTAGATTTATTTCTTTGTGTTGAAAGTTCAATAAAAGTTCATCTTGATGAGTGCCTGTTTAAATATGATACAGAGTAATGTTTTGTTTGCAATCAATATACCAGTTTGGCAAATGTTGGGTTTGCTGTGGTAGCAAAAGCTAAAGAAGTTGAAGCACCAAATGCTGCTGGTGTTCTCGGGCACCAGAGGCAGGAGTCCTTGACGAAGCAAATATTTTTTGGGGTATGGTAGGAGTGCCAAATACAGGTGGACTTGAAATTTTCAAATGATGTAGATGAACTTAATAAGTTACTTTCAAACATTGTTTGAGAATGTTAAGATGGGCATGTATTAAATTTGGCATAAATAATCGATCTAACTATATAATTTTATGACTATGTTTGGCAAACCTAGCTGAAAAGGTAGCTGAAAGCTGAAAAGTAACTGAAAGCTGAAAAGCTATAAGCTCGAATTGAAGCTGAAATCTGAAGAGCCGTTAAGCTAGCTGTTATGCTTAAAAGTGTTTGGTAAAATTAGCTTTTTGATAAGCTGATAAATGTAAAAAGACTAAAAAGGACATCTTCATAAAATTTAAATAGTTTTATATTTAAATATGTTTGTTTACATATTAAAATATAAAATAATGAAATTAATATATTTTAATAAAAATATAAAGAACATATATTTGAAAATATATAAAGTAAAACAAAATGTTTGTAATTCATAAAATTAGGGCGGAAGGGTCAAATAGGCCTATGTACTATAACTGATTGTTCATCCAGACCCATGAACTACAATATGGTCCATCTAGACCCTCAAACTTATTATTTTGGAACAAGCAAACCCTCTAACCAATTTGTGACCTGTCCAGGTATTACAGGTCATATATAGTTCCGGCCAACTCTGGCGAACCTCCGACGAACATCTGACTAAATTCCGGCAACTAACGTTATAATATCAACGATCGGCAACCGTTAATTGTCGTTGTCGCTGGTCGCGTTCTGCCGAAGAAGGCTGGTTGCTATCTCCGGCGATTGGAGATGGCGACCAGTTGGTCACCTTGGATTTCTCCACTGCCGGAGATGGCGACCAAGTTGGTTGCCTTTTGCACAGCTAGAGAAGGCGACTAGCCATCTTTGGTAGAACGCAACCGACGACAGTGACAATGACCGTCGTTCGTTGATATTGTGACTATAGTTGCTGGAATTTGGTCGGATGTTTGCCGGAGGTTCGCCGGAACTCTAGATGACCTGTAATACCTGCAATTACAGGTCACAAATTGGTTAGAAGGTTTGCTTGCTCCAAAATAATAAGTTTGAGGGTCTAGATGGACCATATTGTAGTTCATGGTGCTGGATGAACAATTAGTGGTAGTACATAGGCCTATTTGACCCTTCTGCCTAAAATTAGTTCATACAAAAATTATTGTTCAAACACAAATGACAAATTGAAATTACAACGAAACATATTGATCGAATTGAAAAAGCCAAAAAGAGTTTTAATTGGGTGGGGTAAATGATGTCATTTATTTAAAATAATAAGGATAAAGATGGAAAAAAGTTAAGAAGCTATTAGCTTATTTTTTAAAAGCTATCTAAAGTAGCGTTTCAAAATAAGCTCATATTTTAAGTTACTAGCTTATTTTGAGAACATTACCAAACATAGCTTATTAGTAACTTAAAATAAACTATAAGCTCCTAAATAAGCTATGCCAAACAGAACCATATATGTCAATTTAGACTTTTAAGTTAAATCAGAATGCATGCAGTCCAATACTATGTATGTATTCATGGGTCAAAGACTGAAATTGGAACAAACAAAAAGAAGTTGATAAAAATAGGAAACTTTTGAAAACTAGACAAAAATAGAAAAGTCTTATTCGGCAAATGAGTTTTTTTGTTGGATAATTTTATTTTTTCGCGGTCAAAAGGCACTGCAATTTAAAAACGTAGAATTGGACGCCCAATTTTTTCTTCTTTTTTTTTTTAAAAAAAAAAATCATAAGCACGCACACACAAGTCTCACTTGCGTGTCTGCTTGATTGCAAAAATAAAAATAAAAATAAAAATAAAATAAAATTATCTGATAAGACTCATTAGTCACATGATTTTTTCTATTTTTGTCCAGTTTTCAAAAGTACCTTATTTTTGTCAATTTCTTTTTGATTTGTTCTCATTCCCATCTTTTTGACCCTATATTCACACTCTACCACAATGATAAGGATAAGATACCAAACTTACCCCTAAGTGATGATGATGAACTACTCCCTAAATCAGAGAGGAAGTGGTAGCAAAGGCTGAATTTGAACCAAAAGGTGAAGAAGAAGACGACTAGGTTGTTTAAAAAAAAAAAAAAAAAAAAAGCAAAGGTGGCAAAAAAAAAAACAAAAATGTTA
>CM008340.1:3524084-3534362 GCA_002525835.2 Ipomoea batatas
TCCCTAGACTAAATTAGCTACTCATGATATGAAATGAAAGTAAGAGCTAATTCAATCCAAGAACAAGACAACTAAAAATATAGAAATGTAATAGAGGTCATCTAGAGAGAAGAAGATATTCAATCCAAGCTTGTTGTCTTCTACAATGGAGATTGATCTAATCTAAAAACTAAGAAATATGGAGAAAACTCTCCAAAGAAAAACTAAGAAAAGTGAAGACTAAAAATATGAAAAATCCTCCCTTGAAAATTCATCAAAGGGGTTTAAATAGTCTCCGAAATGACAACCCTAGCTGAATTTCGCGCATCACGCCTCCAAGCCTCTCACACGCGTGTGAGCGTGCGTGGGAAGCTTCTGGAAAGTTTCCACGCTTACTCACACGCGTGTGGCCTTCCAGATCAGTCCTCCGGGGCTCCGCTTTTGCCTAGTTTGCTCTTTAAGCTCATCTTTTGGTCCTATATGCTCCCGGGGCTCCTGTTTTGCTTCTTTTAAGCTAAAAATAGCTTTTGTGCACCAGTTAGTAATTATCAAGCATTTATGCACATAATTTGCCAGGTAAGGATGCTATAGATGCGATAAATAACCCTAAAACGTGCCTGAAATAAGGGTATCTCGGAGTCTTATCAAATTTTCCACACTTTGTTTCTTGCTTGTCCTCAAGCAAGACTTTTTACTCTCTAAGCATATAAGTCTCCGAGATACTCTATCACGCAAAATAAAGCTTTTAGCAAGTCAAAATAATGGGTGGCTAAGACTGTTGAAACGGGGGAAATCATTTGTGTTATCTACAAAGGATTTTGGTCAGATGCCAGCAACTCAAGAAATATTTTCGGGAAGTAAAAACCTTTCGTAGATAAGAATAAATAAAACAAAGGATCACACTTCTCGCACCATACGCAAGCATGCATTTCCAAAGTTTTGGTTCACCTTTTATTTAAATAAGGCCTCTAGCCGATCTTACTAGTGAGAACGATGTGCACTAGCTAATCAACTTTCCATCCTTATACGCCAAAGCCCAAAGTAAATGTAAATGNTTTAAAAAAAAGAACCTGGAATTGAAGTAGAATCCTCAGCATTTATATAGCCTTGATCATTGCTTGTTGAGCCAACAACTAAATCTGCATTCACTACAAATATAAAAAAAATAAAACAGAGTATAAGTGTGAATCTATAGTTCTAAATGTGTGAATCTACAAAAAAATATAAAAATATTTAATTTTGAACGAATATAATCACAAGTACATATAATAACAATTAGGCCAGAGTGGAACAGTAATGTGAGCCAGGCTGGCGCTGAGTTTTCGTTGCAGCCAAGAAAGTTTTGCTTTATTATTTTTCTCCTACTTTGTTGACTAAACAATATGGTCTATGGACCGACTCGCTAGAGGCTTGGGGTATGATGAAAATTTTTGGAAGCTGACCTATTCAGTGATATCATCACCTTCTGCTACTCCAACCACTGTCATATATACACCTACCTAGACAGCTATAGCTTCATTATTTTGACGCTAATACGCTATCATATATACACCAAACTGGAGTACTCGACGATTATAGCTTCATTATTTTGAGGTAGCTAGGCGACTATAGCTTCATTATTTTGACGTTAATATGCTGTCATATCTACACTTAGCTAGGCGACTATAGCTTCTTTATTTTGACGTTAAGTCATATATTCAAAAGAAAAAAATACTATTTATACTTTCAATTTTTACTTCCTGATATAAATATTAAATGTGGACAAATTTTGTTTGACCAACAAAATAAAATGTTATAGCATGTTTGTCACATTAAAGAGTATAATTGATGAGGTAGAATTTTAGAGTGCCTATAGTAAAATTTTACTGTTTATAATGTCTTCCAAGAATTAATTTAAAAAGTATATGATAAATAAATTCTTTGATCTAAAATAAAATTTGTAATTACGGAGTATTATTTAATTACACTGAGTAAAATCTGCTGATTATAAAATTTGGTTGCTCGGCTTAATGGGTTCCTTTGTTTATAAGAGCTACATAAATAATCCGGACTACTCATGTTTATTACGGAGTGTTATTATTATTTTAATTTTTTTTTGAATATATTGAATTTCTCAACTTTCTATTTGGGTCATTTTAAATTTCTGAAAATGAAAATATTATTTGTTACAACAACAACAACAATAATAATAATATGTGGTGACGGTGAAAGTAAGACTGTCAAAATGGATCGAAGCCCGCGGATTGGCCCGTACTCACTCACGATGGGGCAGGTTAGGGCCACAAAAAATATGACCGGCGGGCCTAACGGACTTGGCCCACAACCCGCGCGGGTCGCATGCCAACCCATATTTAAAAAAAAATTAAATATAAATGTATATGTTGCACAGCAAGGCAGAGCTGTGTAACATTTTATATATACTAATATTTTTAATTTTTTTTTGTTACTTAATTTACGAACTTTGAATTAAAAAATATATATATATGCCCGCGTGGGGCGGGCTAGGGTTGATGTAATCTTAGCCCACGGGCCTAGTGCGCCGGCCTGCAAAAGCCCGCTAAAAATTAGGCCCACGGGGTGCGGGCCTAATGTGGCGGCACGGCCCGCTCTGACAGTACTAGGTGATAGTGGTAGTGGTGGTGGTTTTGGTATTGGTAGTGGTATTGGTGGTGGTGGTGTGGTAGTGATGATGTGGCCATCTTCGTGTGATAGTGGTGTGGTATTGGTAGTTTTAATAATAACAATTTGAAAACTAATTTAAAAAATAATAGAGGAAAAAAAATAAAGAATTCAAAAAATGTCTTCCGACTAAAAATCTTTCACCAAATAGAATCTTTTTTCTATTGGTTATAATGATTTTTTTTTTGTTTATTTTCCTTGAATACCCAAACATTAGAATATTCATTTTTCATGTTTCCAAACGAACCTTTAAATTTATTGATAAAAATAATAATTTTTCAATGTAATTTGAAAGTATGACCACTTTTAAAAGTGAGAGAACATTGCAGGGATATAGAGAGAATAATAAATGAATTGTAAATTTGATGAAGTGAAAGTAAGACCACAAAGTAAACAATATTGCAAAGATGATTATAATATATATATATATATATATAAAATTAATGAGAGAGAGTTTTTGAGAAAATATATTTGATTGAGGTTTGCATATTGATTGACGTTCTGTGTTGAAAGTAGAAAAAAAAACATATTATAATCGGGATGTATATGTCAAACATTAATTTTATGTTTAAAAAAAAAAAAGGAGTGATTTTGTCTCAAGATTTTGTTTTTTTTTTTGGGAGTCTAATTACATGAAAATGGCGGAATTACAATTCCTTCCAACCAAACGAAAGAATTTTCTTGATTTTAGAATAATGTGTGAATTAAGTAAGAATGAAATTTTAATTTCCTCTTACGAAACGCCTCGTTAGGTAAAGATTCCTTAGAGTTTTGTATTTATAAAAAACTGAAAATTTAATGGTATATTGCAATTTATAGAAGGAAAACAATTGACTGGCTACTCACTAGTTTGTATTTATTCCTCCGACAAATCCCCAAGCTAAGCTTGCAGTTCACGGTCACATTCATGACTGTGACAATGATTGGGACCTCGATTTCTTTTGTGCTTTTATGCCGTCGTTTTGAACTTCCTTGACTCATTTTCACATGCAAATGGCTTCCTTCCTTGCTCGTTAATGCCTTTGCCTACAACCACAAATACTCCCATTAAAAGTGATTTTCACCGCAATCACCTTAAACTCCATGGAAAATGAGGATAAATGTTGTGCACAAATAAGCCAAATTATGGCTTATGAGTTATCACTGGGTGATTGTTGCTTCGGATTTTGAGCCAAGCTCAAGAAATATGAAACCTGAGTTAGGTAAAATTTGACTTTGAGTCTAACAGCGTTTTGAATGTAAATATATTTTTGACCATTTATATGTAGCAAGGAATTTATGAAATGTAACATAAATTATTAAGATCAAATTAAGTTGATTATATATTATTGTCAAGATTTAACAAGTGGAGAGAAATGCCAATGACCTCCTCTCATTATTCTATTAATAATAACCAAACAAGAGTTGTTACGTAGATGACACATAACCATTACCTTATTACAACACAAACAAAACTAGAATAGTACAACTCTTCTCTTACAAACCACAAACGTCTCAATCTAAAAAGTGTCTCAACAACTTAACGCAATCAGATTGCACCTTCGAGTCTCTGACTAAAAAAACACAAAATGCATTTGCTTATTAATATTACTCAGTAGCACTTGCCGCTTCTGGGTTGTATCTCTTGTAGTGGAAAGCAACAAGTTTATCTCTTGGAGGAAAGGTCTCCTTAATTACATCACAGTTGAGAAAATCCTGCTTCCAACGACATAAATGAGGGAATTTTTCTTCAGTCACGCCCAAATCCACCCCTATAACTTCTTCGAAAACTCCCATGGATAAGGCAATGAAACTGCCGGCTAAATCTGCAAGTCCGATCGTCTCCCCTCCAAGGAACTTCTTGTTCTTCAATTCACTGTCCAGAATTTTCAGAGCCTCACAAACTTCCTCTTTTCCCTTCTCTTCCTCTTCTCCTCTGATAAATAGTGCTTTCCTGGCCCCAGAAAAGAACTGCAGAAAATTGAAAAGTTAAGAGAAATTAAAATTTAGATCTTGAAACAGATTAAACAGAAATAGTTTAGTAGATTTACTTTGTCGTCTATGAACTTAGCCCAGAAACGAGCCATGGCTTTCTCATAAGGATCTTTAGGCAAAATGGCAGTGCCCGGAAAGGTCTCGTCGATATACTCGACGATGACGAGAGACTCAGGTATTGGGTTTCCGTTGTGCAGGAGGACAGGAACTTTCTTGTGGACAGGGTTGGATTTGAGAAGCAAGGGGCTCTTGTTGGGCAGATCTTCTTGTATGAATTCATATTTAACTGTTTTGAGTTTGAGAGCAATCTCAACATTTGCGCTAAAAGGGCTTGCCCAGTGACCAAGGACCTTCACTTCTGCCATTATTTATCTCTCAACTTTTGCTACTTCAATTCTGTGTGTCTCTGTTCTGGGTTATTGGCTTCATCATTTATACAAGGCTGGCGGTGAGCTTTCCTAGCAGCCAAGAAAGTTTTGGAAGCTGACATATTCAGTGATATCATCACCTTATGCTAGGCGACGATAGCTTCATTATTATTATTTTGGATTAACTAGGTAAACTCACTCATCACTGTGTGAGTATGTAAGTAAACCCTCTCCTGTGATCCTAATCGGCAAAGGACTACAAGGAGTTAAACCAGCCTAGGTTATTCATAGCTGACCGACTCAAATCCAAAGGCTTGAAGTTCGAACTCACGACCTCTCGACTACAGGTGTAACTTTCTTACAACTCGGATTGCCCTTACGGGCATAGCTTCATTATTTTGACGTTAATGCATGGTCATATATTCAAAAGGAAAATATTATTGGTACTCTCAATTTTCTCTCTCATAAATCTTAAATGTAGACAATTGTTTTCGACCAAATCCACTCCTCTATGGAATACAATCGAATATTATTAGACTACAAGGTCTTTGACTTAATACATTCATTTGTTTATAAGTGTTTCATAGGTAATCTGGACTATTCTTGTTTATTACGCGGTATTATTATTATTATTATTATTATTATTATTATTAAATTTGTTGAATATATATTAAATTTCTCAAGTTTAGACTAATCCTTTATCATTTTTTAAAGATGATGACGTATTGAGTAAACTCATGATCTTCAACTGCTACTACGTACTACTCCATCCAGCCCATTAAATTACGGCCACGACACTTGTCTAATGCACCCCTACCTTCCAATAATGTATTAAACAAAAATACTATTAGGTGTTTAGAAAATGATTTCTCAATCAAAGTTTAATTTATTTGATCAATTTTAGTTGAATTGTTTGACCATTCAAACAGCTGAAAATGAACTTTTCATAAACAACTTTTTAACTTGATTTATTAATGTCCATATTAAAAAAATAATAATAAAAATAAAACTACTTTAATTTGAGTAGTTTCGGTGATACATGAATTTCATTTCAGATATCAATATAATTCACCCTCTTTGACTACGATATAATAGACATGATCAATTTGATAAATATTTCAAATTTTAACTGAACTAAATTCGAATACTTATCGATTAAAATAATTTAATTAAGTTCAACATTAGACAATGCAAAATTCCCAAAAGCCTAGTGGAGTCTTACAAAATGCTAAGACGAGTGTGTATGTTTGTTGTCCTGGTGTTAATCTTGGGCCTCCCCATCATTTTCCTTTGCAAAAGTTGTAGATTTTTTTTTTTGATAATTGCAAAAGTTGTAGATATTATAGATAGATATATATAATCCAAATACGAGTTGTTGGGTGGGTTTAAGCTCAAGGAGTTTGTTGGATTGGACAACATTATCCTTCACAATACCCATTCCTCAGTCTAGCCCAACAAAATATACTCATCCACTTCAACTATCCAATCAGCACACTAATTGCTTCAGGGCAAATTATATCATGCACCACGGTGCACATAGCAATGTGCACTACGTATCAAAACGACGTCGTTTTGAGCATTGTAAACTAATCCTCCGTTTTTTTTGGAAATCACGTTTCCCGTTTCGCCTGGTGTCTGTATTTATGTTAATATTCTGTGTATTCCAGGCAACCGTTCTGTGTATTCTAGGCAACCGTTCTATGTATTCTAGGCAACCGTTATGTGTATTCATGTTAGTAACACATGTTGTGATGTGTTTGTGCATTCGAATGTTTAGGAGGATGAGTTCTATGTATTTTGTGTCAATATTCTGTGTATTCATGTTATTAACACAGGTTGTGATGTGTTTGTGCATTCGAATGTTAGGAGGATGAGTTCTGTGTGTTTGTGCATTCGAATGTTAGGAGGATGAGTTCTGTGTATTTTGTGTCAATATTCTGTGTATTCTGGGCAAACATTCTGTGTATTAGGCAAACGTTCTGTGTATTCTATATAATGATTATGTGTATTATAGATAATGAATTCCCTGGAGTCATTCGCGTCAACTAACATCTGTGTATTTTGTGTCAATATTCTGTGTATTATGGGCAAACATTCTGTGTATTCTAGACAAACGTTCTGTGTATTATAGATAATGATTATGTGTATTATAGATAATGAATTCTTTGGAGTCATTCGCGTCCGCGTCCACTAACACCAAAACGACGTCGTTTTACGTACGTGGTGCATATTGCTATGTGCACCGTGGTGCAGGGTATAATGATTGTTGCTTCAGTATGGGTGTGCATCTAAATGGCCGGATAAAAATTAAATTACAGTAAAAGACACAGTAAACCACGGTACAAATATCTTTTGCGACATGTTTGATTGAGAAAATGTTAACAATAATTAAGCTCGTGACAATTTAAGTATGGGTATCGTTCTCTAGTCACTTGGTCGCCTATTCTAGAGCAATTAGAATTATTAACTTCATAAGTAATTTTGTAAAATCTTGTATTGTCATAGTCAAATTGTGATTTTTTTTTCTTGGGTAAAAAGAGGAGGCTCCGGAAAACAAGTTACATATGATTATCATCAACCCGATAAGGGGGATTCTCCGGTGAAAACTGACTCCTACCTGGTCTTCATAAATCATTTCCTTCAAACCATGCGGTGGGTCATCCAAAATAAGAAGACCACTATGGTGACTTAGCAACTTATTACCTACATCCTGAAGTCAACCTGCAAAAAGTTCTAGGCGAAAAAAAATTTAATGATTTGTGCTTCGAATAATCACTTATGAAAGAACATGATGCGGTATGAAGAATCGCTTATGCTTCATGCTGCAGGATGACACTTTAGCCAATAATATTAACAAAACTCATTGTAAAGTGTTTTATTAACTTATTCTTGAGATTCGAATTTGTGTTTGGAAGAATGAAAGATTATTGCAATTTGCCAAGTAAAAGATGAACACACATTGTCCTTGGAATCTCCAAGATGCCATCGGATTAAAAAAGTTACCTCAAAACAAACATAAAAACAGACAAATTAAAGATAAAATGTCCCCCAATAAAGCCACCTTTGCCAACGACTTCCGCTGTCTGCTATTCAAAATGCTACGGTATATACAAATGTTTAGTTTTCAAAATTGTCACCCAAAATTAAAACCCCTACCTTTAGTATAAAGTATAGTTCTTGGAGGTAGGTTAAGGTTATCTTCATCATCATTATATTGACTTTAGTACTTTACACTAACATATAGATTTTGTTTGTAAAGAATATAATTTTTTTTTCTTGAAAAATTCTTGAAACTGGGAATTATTACGCTTGGTTGGTGCCTTGGTGGGAGAGATTTTTACTTGAATTTCAATTCTTAAAATAAAAGGAAAAATATTCACTTTAGTACCTTAGTTATTTTGTTTTCCTTATGAAATTCCTACAAATAACAACCAAACAAATTCTTTTTCATGAAATTTAAATTTCATTAGGAAGATCACGACTGGTCTCATTTTGAAAGTTGGTAGACCATAAATGGTTAACTTAGACCGTGAATGATAACAATTTAAAAACTGAATAACCACGAGTGATTAAATTAAAAATTTAAGTGAAACGTAAAAGAAATCATTATACTCAGAGAACCCTATATGGTAATATCGTAATAACTCTCAATCAAACTCTATAGAAATTTAATAATGTACAAATTATTCCTAGGACTGACGAACCAAACAAGTTGCAGTCTTAGCCGTTGACGTAAGCTTTTCCATTACTCATCTTCTTTTTTTCTTTTAATTAGGGTAGGGCAGATAAAATTAATATTTCGGCTGGGACCCAAACTACATGAATATGAAAAAAAGGGTGTTATAGAACTTAAAACTGTTTGGGCTTGGAGCCCAGGGGATGTTGGTGTAGTTTTATTATAAGAAAATTTAGGGGGTCGGAATGAAATTATCCCTTAAGAAAACGGAAAAAATAATTCCATTTTTTCAGTTGGAACAACCAGCATATTATGGTCGAGTGAATGTTAATTATGTTTCTATGAATCCTTTTAAGGAAAGCTACTGAGGATCAAGAAAAACATAGGAATTTAGTTGAATATTTGGTAGTGTTGGAGATGGAATTTTTTTTTTTTTTTTGAAAACGTTGGAGATGGAATTATTATTATGATTATTATTATTATAGTGTGGGCCCTGAACACCCAATTCCTACTTTTTAGTTCTAAAATTTGTTAGTTCACCATTAGCGTTTTGTATCACTCTTGCTCCGGTCTAAATCATCATTAGTGAATAGTGACCCATTTTGCGTTGGCATTACAATCCTGATCTTAAGATTTCTTGAGCCATTAATACATGCAATTGTGCTGATATAAATTTACAAGTTTCGTGTTATTTGTGAATTTCTCTAATATCTGTAGTTATGAATCAAGTCTCATATTTGTGCCACTTAACCACAAAATCTTGAGTATAATTCAGAATTTCAGATGCAAGATGAGTATATGTATGAGTTGGTTAGTTGGTTCTTGGCCCAATTCTTAAATTCATCATTAATAATCTTAAAAACAAACATGGAAATCCTCTGCCATTCATGCTCAGAATGCTCTTATCCAATTCAAACAATGCCAAGTATTACTGTTTCAATGATTAAAGTAACCAAAACTTATTTTATCCCATGCAAAATAAATGAAATTAATTAGTAATCAACAAGTTATAGAAAATGTGACGAAATCACGTATTTTAACATGTACAATATGCCGACACGTTATTAAGAGAGGACGAATATAATATATAGCTCCGGAGGTGAATCCAAAGGCTGTAAATGAAGATCCAGAAACTTAGCTTGTGGGACTTAACATGCATGGTAGAGTGTTGAAGAAGTTGTGGCATGGCGGACCACATTCACAGCTAGCACAGAAGAGGTAACAACAAAATTTGTGGTATCGGATTCTTTTATGCATTAAATTAAATTTCTGTAATTTCATATGTGCAGACGAAAACATCATTTTTGGTGCGTTATGGAATGTATGTCGTCCTAACTTATGGTCTGTGGGTCGCATGAAGCTTCTTACCCCTTCGTACTGGCAATGCATTTAATTAATTTTGACATTTTGTCTGCAAATAAAAAATAAAAAATTAGGAAAATAATCACAAAAACAAAACAAGTTAAATATACAAAGGTAAATAAGTAAATTCTAAATCACTTTGATATTTGTCAATACCTTCTTAGTCAAGCACGTCTTCTGACCTATACATGAAAAACGAATTAAGTAGCATGAAGTAAATGCTTCTCAAATTTCATAATA
>CM008340.1:3560339-3572768 GCA_002525835.2 Ipomoea batatas
TTTTTTTTTTTTTAATGTTTTAGTTATTTCTATATTATCTTATAAATAAAAAATGCATATTTAATACACTTTTGCATTGGCCTTTTAAGTCTATTTTAATTACTTTCCTAGCTACTTTAGACTTTGAAGTGATTTATGTTGATTTTGTATTATATATATGATTTCGTTTGAAGTAGCTGATGCATTTTTTTTTTCTAATGTTTTTGTTGATTAAGGTGGCACATTGGGAAGACAATTGTTACAACACTCTTTGATAAGTCTAACATCGGTGCTTCGAATGATTTTCATCGTATAGGCAACCCAATGCATGCAAAAGCAAAACAAAAGAGTTTGAAGTCACAATTCTTGGCCAAGATGGCTACTGCTCAATGGTTTGGTCATATCTGAATGTAAAAATGTCTAATTAATGTGATTCTAAAAGCTTGAAAAGCCAAATCAAAGATTTAACAACTTTTATAAATACCACAAAGCTTAATTTTAAGTTTTTAACGTTATAGAAGTTAAAATAGGTCATAAAGCAAAGTTGTAGCATAGACAACTCTCTAGCATGTTGCAATGGTAATCAACTCAAATTAGATAAGAAACTATTTCATCAAGTTACCCATATGCAATGCATAGAAACAATCAATGATATGGTGAATTAAGGGAGAAATTAGAAAAATAAAAATAATTGTAAAAGTGTATAAAAACAATTATGATTAAATAGTATATTAAAGGTTTACAAATTTTGGAAAACATCGTTATATACAATGTTTGGTGTGGAACTACTTTGGGTAAAATCAAAATGTTCAAACCATTTGGATTGGTAACTCTTGAAAAAGCAACATACAATTGTTTGTGACTGACTCTTGTTAATCGTCATTGCACAAGAGACAAATAGAGGAAATTGTATTCTTTGAAATTTTAAAGGCGGTCTCATCGAGCCTGACAAAGGTAATGATATTCTTGGAATCAAGACTTATGGCTTGTACTACTTCCAGATAATACATTTGCTTTTAAAATATGATTTCCAAGTTTAGTAATACCATCCTTGTGCCGTTACACAAACCAATTGTTCAAGTGGTCAATATTTTTTAATAACATAACTGGAGTGCCTACTTTCAACCTTAGTTCATGATTAGTAATTGCCATTTTTGTTTATTTTCTTAATTTCTTTAGTATTTATTTTTAAATTTAATCTTTTATTTTTAATAGTACTTTTAATGTAGTTTCTAAATATATAAATTTATGTGCTAATAGCTTAATACTAAACTTAATATTATTAAAAATTGAAGTAAAAATAACTTCACTCAAACCTGATTAATTGAACTAGTCACATAAAATTGGACAAAGATATCCATATTTTTTCCCTAAAATGATGCAAGTTTTCTCAAAAGCGGTGCATGAAAAACTATATTGCATAAAGCCAAATGATTTGCTCCATTTACATATAGGTGGGGATCAAACCCCCAATCTCATGCTTAAGGGACAAGATGCTAAACCACGATGAACGAGTCGCCGGGTTGGGAGAAGAGGTCGGCGGCGCGGTGGATGGTGGTGTTGCAGCAACGGTAACGGTCGCCGGAGGACACGGTAGCGATCCGTCAACATAACCAATCAGCCCTTGGCTTCGAAGAAAGGGCATGATTTGAGTTCTCCAGTAAATGTAATTGCGTGTGGATAGCTTTATGGAGAGATCAGAGCATGATGAGCCGTCGACAGAATTGGAGTCGGCGACGAGGAAGGGTGACCAGACGGGGTGATCGCACCATCGGCAGAATTGGTGTTCATGGTTGGTTACGGGAAAGGAGGAGAGAGGGTGATGGGGTTCCTAACCTAACGCTGATACCAGATGAACGTAGTATATTTTCTGAATAATTCAATTACAGGAATGAGAGAACTCCTATACGAGAGTTAGTATATAAAACTCTCGTAACTTATTGGAGCTAAACATTGACTAAATATAAATCACTAATAACAAACTATATATTATAATGACTGAACTATAATATGGCTAACAACCACTACACCAACCATGTTGATTGTTAGTAAAACAACATTGTTTTAGGAAAAACATGATAACATATGTTTGGAAGTTTAAAATGAAAGAAGCAATTACCTAAAACAAAATGTAAAATTTTATTTTTTTTTTGAAAACACAAAATGTAAATTAATTTTAAAAACAAAATTAAAAGTATTTATATTAAAACAAATAAATATTATATATTTTCACAAATTTAAGTATACATACAAATTAGTTTTACATTTTCTTAATCCAACATTACTTTGATGAGAACGATATGATCAGAAGCTAACAAATTAATGTAACACACTAAACGCGACAAAAGGTATGGCAAAAAACGGTGGATGCTAGCTTAAACAGGGTGACAAAATGAGCTCATAAAAAAAGCAATCGACCCCGCACCTATTAGGGATTAAACTTATGACCTCTCACTTGAGAGTACTATAGCTATGCCGCTTGACTACAAAGTCTTTGGCTATTGTTATTAATTACTTATTAAATATTATTATGTTATATAATTACAAATTTTTAATATAATTAATAATTAATCATTACTAATTAATCATTGCTAATCTTATTAACTAATCATCAATTAATCGTTACTAACTAATCATTTACTAATATTTAACTCATCATCAATTAATCATTACTAACTAATCATTTACTAATATTTAACTAATCAACTAACTAACAAGATTTGACACACTAATAACTCAGTCGTTATACCGTGGATCGCGGTCCACAATGCATTATAGACCAATGTCACAAAACGACGTCATTTTAATAAGTGGAGAAATGGCTCCCGTAAATCTCCGTAACTGATATCACGGTTCATCTCAAATGATACTACAGTTGTGTTGGACTGATACTACAGAGGTGTTGAACTGATACTGCAGTTGTGTTGAAAGGGAATTGTAGTTGTGCGAAACGGAGGCTGTTTCATCCGTCTGGCAGTTGTGTTTAAAGGAAACTGCAGTTGCGCATAACGGATGTCGGTTCATCCGTCTGTTTTCATTAATCAAAACGACGTCGTTTTGTCACTTGGACCACGGTCCATAATAAAATTTGGGCTAATAACTAATCAACTAACAGATTTGACACCCGTTATACATTTTCCTACCACTTCCATAATGCAGCCGTGTTTTCCTTTTTTACCGGTTTTTATTTTTGGTCATTGTTTGGACTTTGGAATCCAGTTAAAAAAAACTCCGACTAGGTAGGCGTTGCAACGACTTTGTTGGTGAAAACATCGAGGATTCGAACTCGATTGGGACGGAGATCTTGAGTCAACGCCCATGGCGGACCGTTGACCGTTTCAATTTTCAGATCTGGTTTTTCAGCTGCAATTAGAGAAGCAGCCACTTCTCCGGGCAGACCGACCACCTGCGGCCAGGGCATGGAGCCATTGAAGCCTCCACCAGAATTCTCAACCTCACCGTGACCAACGTAAGCAGGCGGTTGACAAATACAATTGTAGTTTTCCATTTACTTTCTTGTCTCTGATCAACACAATATAAAATACGTGCAACCACACTCAATATATTATATATGCCCACCATGCTTCCATCACAGCTCAGAGTCAACCGCAAGTTGAAACCCAATTTGTCAAAAGGTTGATGTCTTATCACAGAGATGGTAATAATTTCTTCTTCACTTTATTGAAACACCAATCAAGCCTCTGTTGCGTGCTTCATCATTAAGAAACCTTCATTCCCGCTTAAAGAAAATTTACTAGTCATCTTGATAAAGTGGGTGCAGATTAAATATCTCCCTTCCAGACTTTTTGATACTCATCTGATCTTGTTTTGTGTATAGAATTTGCGGAGATCAGATTGTTCATAACATAACATGGCGACTAAGCAGCAAGAATCGCGACTTTCCTTGAAGCTGTTGGAGGATGAAAAATAACTAGGGGTAGTACTGTATTTTCAATATGTTTCTTCTTCCCTTTATATACTGTATTAGCTTCGTCTCTGCATAACTGAACTGACTCTTCATTCTGTATTCTTCTCATTCTCAATATCAATACAATAAAGTTCCATCTTTCTTTGCTCTGTGTGTATTCCGACAGAAGCTGTTGATACATGAGAAGACGAATCGAGTAGTTGCTGCAGAAGCAGAAAAGGAGTTTGTGGATATACTTTTCAGCTTCCTCTCCTTCCCAATGGGAACGATAATCCGGGTCACCAGCTGTGGACAGGTGAAAATCCCTGTCACTATTGGCTGTATGAACAATTTGTACCGTAGCATTCAAAATAGCCCAGTAAATTGGCACACAGAACACTGCAAAACCATGGTGCTGAACCCAAGAAATCCATGTGCGATCTTTTGCAGCAAGTTGAAAATGAACATTGATGACTCAGGGTCGGAGATGATGTACCCGTGTTCCGGCCAGATCCTGAGTTGCCCGAATTTTGGCAAGTACCGAAATGTTAGCTGCGGGTGTTCTGTTCTGGGTACTACCAAAGAAATGAAGTCTGATAAATCGGGGCCGTCAGTAAAGAATTGCAGGTATGGGGGTGCGTTTTTGCAGAAAGGGTCGATAATGTTTTTAATCAGTGATGATTTACAGATAGGACCTGCTTCCCCACACTTTCTTGCTCAGCTCCTCTCCGGTTTCGGTTTAAGTGAAACGAGTCGAATCAGGGAGATGGCGGTTGACGTTAGTAAGGAGCAGGTACAAGTTACTTCAATTCTCTGTTTGTATTTGTTGGACCTCCTGAGGTTGGTAAATGTCAAAGTCATTGTTGCAAAAATTCCGCCTAGCCCTAGGCTCTGATCGACCGCCTAGCGTATATCTTAAATGGTGATTGTGTCTGGCCGGCTAGTCGACCGCTTAGGCACTGACCACCTAAGCCTCTTAGGCCCTGACTAGACCTTGTAGGCACCGACTAGGCCGGGATTGACCAATTAACTATTGCTCTTCTTTATTTTAATGGATTATTTCACTCAAAACAACATCGTTTTGATCGAAATAATCTTAAATTGTACAAACTCTAGATATTCTTTAGGTTAATATTTAATATTTTAATATTAACTATTAAGGTATTATATAATTTATAATTATTAGTCTTTAAAAATTTAAAAATACTTAAACAAATTTTAAAAAACAAAAAATAAAATAAAAAATACATAGGCGCCTATTAATCCCGGCCTAGGCGTCCTAGGTGCTAGGCGTTCCCCAAGCGCCTGAGGAGTGCCTAACGATTTTTTCAACCATGGTCAAAGTCTAACACTCTGAAAATTGTTGGGTTGAGTTTGATAAAGGTCAATTCCAACACCAAAAGTACAACGACAACCGTCTATAAAGAAATAAAGTTGCTCTTTGTCTACTTTAGCGCAAATTTGAAACTATAGTTTGAATAAACTTGTCATTCATTTGCAGGTGATTCGTCTGCTCGCACGTTCACTAGTTTCAAAGTCTCCATTAAGCGACGTCTTTCTGCCTAATCAATGGGCGACGACGAGCATTCATGCGAAACTTGAAACAACTTCGCCATCCCCTAGTGGTGTGATTCAGGCAATTGATTATGGAGCTTCCGTTTTGTATCTTAAAGTAAAAGTAAACAAAAATACGAACAAGATACTGTATGCTGAAGCCACAGACNAGTGTTCCGGCCAGATCCTGGGTTGCCCGAATTTTGGCAAGTACCGAAATGTTAGCTGCGGGTGTTCTGTTCTGGGTACTACCAAAGAAATGAAGTCTGATAAATCGGGGCCGTCAGTAAAGAATTGCAGGTATGGGGGTGCGTTTTTGCAGAAAGGGTCGATAGTGTTTTTAATCAGTGATGATTTACAGATAGGACCTGCTTCCCCACACTTTCTTGCTCAGCTCCTCTCCGGTTTCGGTTTAAGTGAAACGAGTCGAATCAGGGAGATGGCGGTTGACGTTAGTAAGGAGCAGGTACAAGTTACTTCAATTCTCTGTTTGTATTTGTTGGACCTCCTGAGGTTGGTAAATGTCAAAGTCATTGTTGCAAAAAACTCGTCTAGGCGTGGATTAATCCCCGCCTAGGCGCTAGACGCTGATCGACCACCTAGAGTATCACCTTATATGGTGGTCTATGTGCCTGGCCGGCTAGTCGACTGCCTAGGCCGCCTAAGCACCACCTAGGCTGCTTAGGCGCTGACCACCTAGGCCTCCTAGACCTCGTAGGCACCGACTAGGCCGTCTGATTAGCCGATTAACTATTGTTCTTCTTTTTTTAATGGGTTATTTTACTCAAAACAACATCGTTTTGATCGAAATAACCCTAAATGATATTCTTTATGTTAATATTTAATATTTTAGTATTAACTATTAAGGTATTATATAATTTATAATTATTAGTCTTTAAAATTTTTTTGGTGGATATTAGTCTTTAAAAATTTAAAAATACTTAAACAAATTTTAAAAAAACAAAAAATAAAATAAAAAATACATAGGCGCTTAGGCGCCGATTAATCCCTGTCTAGCAATTTTTTCAACTATGATCAAAGTCTAACACTCTGAAAATTGTTGGGCTGAGTTTGATAAAGGTCTATTCCAACACGAAGAGTACAACGACAACAGTCTATAAAGAAATAAAGTTACTTTTTGTCTACTTTAGCGCAAATTTGAAACTATAGTTTGAATAAACTTCTCATTCATTTGCAGGTGATTCGTCTGCTCGCACGTTCACTAGTTTCAAAGTCTCCATTAAGCGACGTCTTTCTGCCTAATCAATGGGCGACGAGCATTCATGCGAAACTTGAAACAACTTCGCCATCCCCTAGTGGTGTGATTCACGCAATTGATTATGGAGCTTCCGTTTTGTATCTTAAAGTAAAAGTAAACAAAAATACGAACAAGATACTGTATGCTGAAGCCACAGATGAGTTCTTCGATTTCCTGTGTAGCCTTCTAACCGTGTCCATTGGGTCAGTGATAAGAGCTTTGCGAGGAAATTCGGGGTTAGGATGCATTGATAACTTATACACAAGTGTGAAAGACTTGGACCAAAAATGGTTTGGTTCGGGTGTTAAGGACAGAATACTTGACCCTGGGACTGCGCAGCATCATAATTGCAAGAAGCAACCTCTCAATTTGACGGTTCAATTCGAGAGTTATAATCTGATTGACCCAAGGAAGGGGGAGAATTTTGCAGAGGAACCTTCTTTATTCATAGTTACTGACGATTTGGAAGTGAATCCTTTATCTTTTGCATCAAGTTTTCAACTGCTGAGGGAAGTAAAAGTGCCATTCAGTGATATTGAAGAACACGTGATCAGTGTTGGAATGAAAGAGGTAATTAATTAAACCCTGTTAGATTTAATTTGCATTATTATAATACACATCCAACTCTGATGTATATGTAATAAATTTATACTTCTTATTCTTATTTACAGGCATTGGGCTTACTGAAGGCTGCTCTTACATCGCCATCATCAGCTCTCACCAATGGCTTAAGCACCTTCTTGAAGAAGCAGAAAGCGTAGTATACATCGCAGCTACTATGAAAATCTGGGGTTTGATATGATAAATTATAGCCTTAGCTTTGTGCAGTTCTTTGTATTTTGTATTTCCTTGATCTCAACTCTCTAGCGTACGTGTAATTCTGTGTGTCCATTTGCTTTGCATTGTTGTTTGACGACATGTTTTTTGGAGTCCTGGAATTAATTGCACTTGGTTTGGTTTGGCAGCTAATTTGCTTATGTTTTCTTCTTCTGTCTTTTCTTATTTCTTGTTATGTTTAGCTATTTTTCCATGGAATAAAAATCTAGAATAGCCTGGCCAGACAATTCAGTTAATTTTTTGGGTTGTAGATTATGAATAATAATACATGATTTGGTAGTAGCAGACTCGCAATGGAGTTACACTCAATGTGTTCAACTCTTTGTAGGTATTGAGCTCTGTTAACCGCAGTGCAGGAATCACTATTAGTGTGATGGGCTCTTGTGAGCACCAGGCACTTGTCCCTCCCACTTAATGAGCAGTTGGGTTACTTTGATTTATCCATCCATTATTCTATTAGGCTATGGTGTGAGGTGTTGGGAGGGAAAAGCTTTCACCTTCTATGAGCAAAAATCTAGAGTTGTAAATGAAAATTCCAAAACGTTTCTACATTTTATTATTTCTTTGTGTCATCTATTGTTCCATAGACATATTACCACATTGCCACCTTTTATTATGATCTTTAAGTCAGACAACGAACCAATTATACTAATTCATGATAATATTCTTAAAAATATAGGGAGAGAAATCCTAGTATACCTAAAATATAGGGTACTAATACAAACCGTCACTCGATGGACATGAAATATGATGAAAAGTAAAGGGTTTAGCATGATTCTTTTATATAAGGTAGCTAGGCATGGTCACTCATCATTGAGGTTTATTTTATTTTCTAAAATTTTAGTTTTAATGTATCAAGTGTGAATCGGATATCAATTATAATCAAGTAAACTATTTTGATTAGTTGGTAATATAATTTAAATTTAATAGTAAGTTGCATTGAAAAATTGGTATATGATTGATTAATTTGAGACATTATTTAGTGTGACTTCACAAATGATTTGGGTTGGCAATGAATTCGAATTATCCAATGTGATAAGTTGAATTTGTGCATTCATATACATTTAAAATTTTTAATACCTGCCTCAATTCTAAGTCGTACAATCAACCCACCGGTCATATCCTAGTATTCATGTGTGCACAAAGGATTTAATCCAAACTCCCACACTACCGCCTCTAGTCACGACATTATAATTAAGTCAAGTGACAAACCAACTATGCTAAACCCGAGAACTTATTATTATTATTATTATTATTGATGGGGATATTGTTATGGGCTAGATCCAATATAATGGGCTTGCTGTTGGGTTGGACACGTCTAAAGAGGTGGGGGTCACGAAGAAGGTGGTGGGCCAACCCGAAGGGATGTCGCAGACCGGTGGTAGACGGCTAGAGGGGGTGTGTCGTCTCGTGCCCCTGCACACCTTGCCCACGACCCCGTTTCTAAGGCATCAGACTGCCACCGACCAGCTAGTTGGGGTGCTGACCCCAAACGGCTGGGGTGTGCCTTGCTCCCCCAGCGTGGCACCGAGCGTCCTACTCGCACCCCATCTTCTTCAGGTGGAGGGGTGTTGTGCGGTGTGGTGTTTGGAGCAATGCGATAGGCATGATGCGGTGTGGGATCACATGGTGAGTGGGCATGGGGCACGTGTAGGATGGTGAGTGAGAGGATCATGAGCCATACACGTGGACGGTGCAATGGCAAGTGGTTCTGTTATAAATAGGATGCCTTGAGGTCCAGTGGCTTGAGGTCCCAACCTTTAGCTTATATGCTAGGGTTCAAGTCCTAGGAATAACATTAGTATTCCTGACCCATTATTTGGGCTATAACTTTTATTATTTATTTATTATTTGGGCCAGTACCTCGAATCTTTTTACGTACTCTTTTAGGCTTAGCGCCCCGAGCAATAATATTACTATTTTCATACCCCGATCTGTTCTATACCTCTATACCCGGTTTATGGTGGACCCGGTTCCAACAAAACCATCAATAATAATAATAATAATAATAATAATAATAATAATAATAATTATTATTATTATTATTATTATTATTATTGATAGTTTTTTATAGCATCAGGTCCATCATAAATCGAGTATGGACATGGTTGAAAAAATCGTTAGGCGCTCAGGGAGCACCTAGCGCCTAGGACACCTAGGCGAGGATTAATCGGCACATAGGCGCCAGTGTATTTTTCTTTTTTCTTTTTTATTTTTTAAAAATTTGTTTAAGTATTTACAATTTTTTAAAGACTAATAATTATAAATTATACTCCGTATAATACTTTAATAATTAATACTAAAATATTAAATATTAACCTAAAAAATATCTAGAGTTTGTACAATTTAGAGTTATTTCGCTCAAAAAGATGTTTTGGGTGAAATAACCCATTAAAAAAAATAGAAAAAAAAAAGAACAATAGTTAATTGACAGACTATGCGGCCTAGTCGGTGCGTAGAAAGTTTAGTCCGCGGCTAGTAGGCCTATGCGGTTCCTAAGCGGCTTAGGCGGTCACCTTGCTAGTCAGCCAGCCGCCAAAACCACCATTTAAGGTGATATGCTAGGCGGTCGATCGCAAATTACATAGGAAAAGTAAAATGTAAATCGAACTAAGAATATTGATAAAAATACTATAATTATACTTTACATTCCCAACCACTCATTTCGAGACTAACTAATACGGAGCAGAATTTAAATTTCTACATTATTTTTCAATATTCTTCTCTCATAATATTAGATTTCTATTTCCAAAACCAAACGCCCCAACTCCACCAATCAAATAACTGCATTAGTATTTTCAAAAAAAAAAAAAAAAAACTGCATTAGCTTTTAGTCAAGTAAGTCTGTGTCTGTGAATCAATTCAGTTCTCTGTACAATATGATTCTGAAGTGCTGACTGCTGAAGATGTATGTAACGCCACGTACTCAAATTTTATTGGTTATTACAACATTATTGTTCATCAACGTTCAACTCCACATATGGCTCTCATTCTCCTAGAATCATGTGTTTCAAGATAAATAGAAATAAAAGCTACTTCTACAGTTCTACACTTCAACATTTACACTTTGACAAAAAAGGTTTTTCTTTCTTCCCAAAAGTTTTCTCTTTCTTAATTAATTTTTAATATTAACTTATGACAATAAAATTATTCATATTCAGCAATTACTTATTAATTAATCAAGAAAAAATTGTCAAATAAGCCCTTAAACTTTAGTAATTGGAGAAGACGATCAGATGTCGTCTTCTCCACGGGAGAAACGACCAGATCCGGTCGCCTCCTCCATTGGAAGAGACGACCAGACCAGTCATCTTCTCTAGTGGAGAAGACGACTGGTTTGGCCGCCTTCGCCACTGGAGAAGGCGGCCTTCTGGTCGTCTTCTTCACTGACAAGACGACCGGTCGCCGGATTTAAAAAAATAAAAAAATTAAAAAATTAAAGGTCATCGGAAATATATATTTTTCGCCGAAATTTTCGTCAGAATAGTCGCCAGAAACTTGATGGCTGGTTATGTCAGATAAATTATCAGTTATTGAGTTTAGATGCACTAAAATAACAAGTAGGAGTGTTTAATTGTACCTTTTTGAAGTTTAGTTGCTTAATTGCACTTTTGGCTAAAGTTTAAGGGCTAATAATATTTCAAATGTATAACAGCACAAAGTTTACTATTAAATTAGCTTTATAAGATTTAATATTAAGGGTGTGTTTGGAAGCCCGGAAAATGATTTCTGGAAATCATTTTCCGGGCTTGAGCTGTTTGGCAACCATTGGAAAACCCAGTCAACGGAAAATGATTTCCGTTGACTGGGGAAAACAACCTCATTTTGGCGGAAAATGACTTCCGCCAAAATTGGGCGGAAGTCATTTTCCGCCTTACGCCTTACGCAAGCCGTCGCCGAAAACATAGCAAGCCCACGCCGAAAACATAGTCGCCGCAAAGTAATCTGGTTTCCAGCGAGAAACCAGAGCACTGGTTTCTCGCTGGAAACCAGAGCATGTGCTCTGGTTCCGCCGGGAAACCGAGGGGGGTGGGTTTTTTTTTTATATATATATATATATATATATTTTAAATTTTAAATTAAAATATTAGTTTTAATATTAATATAAATATTTTAATATTTTAAATAAAATAATAAAAATATATAATTATACAATTCTACCCAATTTCCAGAAAATGAACCAAACACACAAACACAGTTTTCCAAACTACATCCAAACACGGAAAATGAACCTATTTTCTGGAAAATGACTCATTTTCCATAAAACATTTTCCAGAAGTCATTTTCCTGCTTTCCAAACACAGCCTAACATTCACATCCATAGGATCCATTTAGTGAACTTAGACGATCTTTTGTTCAAATTGAACTTTTAATTTAAAAAAATAAAAATTTATCTTTAACTTTTTTACTTAATTAAGAAAATGATACAATGTGAATAGGTGATCATAGTTTGGTTTGAACTGAATATTGTAGAATTTTTGGAATTAGAACTGTACATACTTGAAACCAAGAAGGTTATGATTTCGGTTTTAAAAACATAGGATCATAAGTGTTGGTTATGACAAATTTGAGTGTTTATTGATATAAAAAATCATTATCTATAGTCTTAAAAAAAAAAATCATTATCTATATATTTTATGTATATGTTGATAATGATAATTTCTCATTGCTCGCAATCATTGTTTTTCTAAACAAACATATTTATTATTGTTTTAACCATTCTAATGGTTACTATTCCAATCTAATCGTTACGACTCTCACTTTACTGCCACTGCTCTAACCACTATAATCTCACTGCTCTCCCGTTAATCAATGCAAGTCACACCACAAGATATAGTTCTAGAAATACACATAACATTTTCCCTTGAATTGATTAAGGAGCACTCCCCTAGTA
>CM008340.1:3599555-3615219 GCA_002525835.2 Ipomoea batatas
AACTTTTTATACTTCTCAATTGCACAACAAAACAGCAGGATCCATTTTTGGAGTTGGTTCAATAACTGTACACGTGGTCATCCTCTTGGGCTTTCAGTTTTGGTATGTCTTTGGTTAAGTCTCCTCTTTCAAATTGATCTGCAATTACTACTTAAGGGTGTGCACTGGATAAATCTTACCTTGTGATCCTAGTCGGTAAAAGATCACTCCGGTGGTATAACAATTGAAGAATACATGAACGTTATAGGCAAATTACTGTGTGGACCACGGTCCAAAATGACGTCCTTGAATTTTATGAGTTAGAATAATGTACTTATAAAAATGTTTGTTATAGCGGGTCGTGTGGAAAAAAAATTACGCGAACGTCTTCATCTTTAGACAGTGGTCCACAAAGCTCTTTGGACCAAAGTCCACGAAATAACTACTGCACGTTATATATGATATCACAAGAACAATAATATAAGAAGGCTTTGGGTCTCAACACTTTTCTAATGAGTTATATCTCAAAGGTCAAGGTCAGCAAACAGTCAAATAGACGGGGGACTTAATTAGGTAAAAATTAAAAAGTTAAGGACTTTAATTGGATTCAATCAATAGTTGATGACTAATTTGTGAATTTCGCTATAGTCGAGGGACCATTTTGGGTATTTACTCTTAATATAATGATGTATGTAGCACATATGAACCTAGACCCCAGGTTAGCTCGCAAATTTTACAATGGACCGCGGTCCATCAAGAATTGTGGACCAAGTGACAAAACGATGTCATTTTGATTAATGAAAACAGACGGATGATACAACCTCCATTCCGCGCAACTGCAGTCCCCAACTGCAGTACCAGTTCAACTCAACTGCAGTATCAGTCAACACAACTGTAGTATCAGTTCAACACAACTGCAGTATCAGTTCAACACAACTATAGTATCATTTGAGATGAACTGTAGTATCAGTCACGGAGATTTAAGGGAGCCATTTCTCCCACTTATTAAAACGACGTTGTTTTGTGACCGCGGTCCACAATATAAGAATTGAGGTTAGCTAGGTTACGTTATTTGAAACATAATATTGATGTGCATGGAATGTTTTTTTTTTTTAAGGATAAACGAGCTATTTCATTAAAACACAATGTGAAACGATTACAACAAGATTAGATGAAATAGTAATCCATTCCTTACAATCTGACATAGAAACAATTGTCCTAGCTATGCTACGGAGAACTTGGTTCGCAGATTGTTGTTCCACCACTCGGAAGCTGAGATCCTTGAAGGAACTTGTAGCTTCATTAAAGCCAATATTGATTTGGCCAAACATAAACAAGACTGACTTTGAATGAGAAGTCTTGCTTGCACATCATCTGGGACTTCAATCTCTTGCCCATGGACAATATTTCAATCTGACAAAATACACCCAGTCTAACATCATTGAAAGATTTGACTAGTTTATCAGATGAAAGCCTCCCACCTAGGTAGAGAGGCACTCTATCTTTGTCATTTCGTCGCCCAGAATGAGATTAACATTTGCCATGACCATATAGTCAATTCACGTTTCAACCAAACCTCGTTAAACACGAGAGGAAAATAACTCGTCAAAAGAACGAGAGGAAGAAAGCTCGTCAAAAATACGAGAGGGAATATAAAAACTACCGAAAATCAGCAAAAAAAAAAAAAAAACAGAAAGCAAAAGGCACCAAAAAGATGGACAAATATGGGCAAAAGCAAAAGAGAGTTATGTGCATGGAATGTTTTAAATACCAAGTTTACACGTTTGATACGGATAGGATATGAGATATATTCCTTTTAAAAAATGAGATATTTGTGCATGCTTGTGCTTATATATTAATACAATATGTGTATGTTATGTTTTTTTTTTAATTTGTATTTTGAAATTTGATTATTTTTTAGGATGAATTATTGTGATTAAATATTAAAGTGTGCATACTCATAGGCAGAGACGGATCCAACATGGGGACAGTGGGGGCCACTGCCCCCACTCACCCCACCCCAACCCCTATATAGCCTTGTATGTATAGTACACCCTATTACATTGTAGTATCTGTTCATCTATACTTTTCTTTCTCAACCTGTTGAAGCACAAAGAGTCAATTTCGAAATCTCCTCCACTGAGACTCGAACTCATGACCTCACATCTAAGAGTGGCCACTACATGCCAATTGAGCACAAGGTTCTTGGCTAGTACATGTTTAGATATAAGTACATGAGAATAGAAATAAGTAATCAATAGACTAGTTGGCTGGGATGGTTGGTGCGCATCTTTACATTGGTAAGGGCGAGGGTTTGATTCTTGCTTTTTTCAAAGCTTTTTTTCATTCCCTTTATATATAATAATGAGATGTGTAATTTATAATGTATTTTTTATTTGAATTATTTTATCAAATTAATATATATATATATAATGAGATATGTAATTTATAATGTATTTTTTTATTTGAATTATTTTATCAAATTAATTATGTTTCATATATTGTTATTAATATTTTTATAAAGTTTTAGTGTGTTTTATTTTTTGTCTATATCCAACAATATTTATGACTATATTCTTTTTAAGAGATTAAATTTATAATGTGTTTTCTATTTGAATTATTTTATCAAATTAATTATGTTTCATATATTGTTATTAATATTTTTATAAAGTTTTATTGTGTTTTATTTTTCGTGTACATCCAACAATATTTATGACTATATTCTTTTTAAGTGATTATTTTTTAAACTACATCTTTTATGTTCGAATTCGCCCCCACTGACAAATTTTTCTGGATCCGCCACTGCTCATAGGGCTTATGAGTTAGGTATACTTTGATTATACGTTAGGTACTTTGATGAATTAAGTATTTTGATTACAAATCAAGTTCTTTTGATGAATTAGGTAGTTAGTTTGATAAATTAGGTATTTGATTAGTTAGGTATATATATTGAATATGAATTATTTAGTTTGATGAATTAGATTGAATATGATGAGTTAGGTATAAAATTTGATGAGTTAGGTATATTTTGATTATACATTAGATATTTTGATTACGAATTAAGTAATTATTTTGTTTTAATTCAAATCACTTAATATCGTTTACAAATGCGTCCATTATTGCGTATCCATATTTTCATAGTACTTAGAGTAATATTTTATGAATTGACATATAAGGATCGGAATACATCAAGAGTCGCGGATTAACTATTTTGTACTAATGGAAAGATTAAATTAATAAATATAATGATGTATGTAGCACAAATGAACCTAGACCCCGCAGGTTATTAGCTAAGTTACGTTATTTGAAACTAACATAATATTCATGTACATAGAATGTTTTAAATACCAAGTTTACACGTTTGATACGGATAAGATATGAGATATATTCCTTTTAAAAAATGAGATATTTGTGTAACTGTGTAAGGAATGTTATAATTAATGCTATTTTTATTACTAATATTGATGTAGTCTACTACAAAACTAGGCAATTCTAATCCTTGAAAGCTGTGAAAAATGGAGAGGAAAAACACATACGAATCATCATGGGCAGATCAGTGGGACTATAATCAAGGGCCTTCTTCCGAAGAAAGCAATTCCAAGAAAAGTAATAATAGTTTGGGAGGTGGAATGATGAAGGGGAAGTATGGGCAGAAGGTAGAAGAAGGGGTGGGGAAGACAAAGGCGGCGGCGGCCACCGGCGTCAAGAAGGTGAAGGAAGGGACTTCTGTTGGGTTTCGATGGATCAAAGACAAGTATCAAAAGACCACCCAAAAGGATTGATTTTCTTACATCTTTTTCTTATATATATTTCATTATTATCATATATATATGCATGTCTTCAATTTACTTTATTATGTGTTTATGATTGCCCATTTTAGTTTCCTTGACGTTTCATATTTATTCCTTTGTTATTTCAAATAAAAGATCGAGTAATCGTGGATGAACACATTAAATTTTGAGTATTTGTACTTTAACCAATTTTTTTGTACGTCCGAGGGACCAAAAGGTCCAAGAGGCCAGGATTAGTATATTTTTCTAGTAGCAACACCTCTAATATTTATTTTCCAACAAGATCTTGATGCCCTCCGGAGATTGATCGAGTTTCATTGTCCTCTATTCATTGGTTTTTCCCAAGTTGGTCAGGTAGTCCATACATTGATTGCCTTCAATTCACGCAGAACATGGATGATGTCAATATATCTTATTTGACTCATGATGGCTTTATTGTAAGTGATCAAAGTATCAATTTTTGGGAGGGAATTAGGGGTGCGTTTGGTTCGCACATGGGAATCGAAATTAGAATGGGTATCAAATACTTGGTAAGGGTAATGAGTTTTGGTGAAAGTATTTAGCATGTTTGGTAGTTGGGTGGAATGGGAATGATTATTAATAGTTGGGGAAGAAATGAGGAAGTGAAATGAAACCTTATTTAATAAGGGTATGTGTTTTCTAATGGGGTATTCCAAACCCCCATAATAGAGTTCTCAAAACCTATCAACCAAACACTAACAATCACTTTCATACACATTCTCTATGCCTAAACCCCCAACCAAACTCATTCTCTATGCCTAAACCCCCAACCAAACACACCCTAGATTCCCCTTCATGGCGTGCACTAGCTTTCAAGTTCGTTTCAATCACAAATTCACAATCTTCTATATTATCCTCCCGTCTTTGGCAAAGAAAATACCCTCTCTCAACCCCCGTAGCTCTGCAATGAAGTTACTTATACGATCCCAACTTTTGCCGTGAAATCATCTAATTTATGTATAAAAAAAAAAAAAAAAAAAAATTGCGTGCAATATGCATTTTTCCAAATCAAAAAATGCGCACACAAACTATACGTGAATAATTGTTCATATGATGCGTGATGGATGGTTAAAAATTATGAAATGATTAATAATTAATGTTTATATTTCTGTCGGGAAGATTATCTTTATATTACAAAGACAATTAGTATTTGCTATATATATATATAAATATATATATATATATATATAGGAAAGGGTTCATGTGCGAATATAGCTTCTCGTGCGGTTGTGCGGTTATGCACCCTTCAAGTTGGCGCACCTTAAATTTCAACAACTACTCACATTAAGGACACAACTCACGTACCTTAACCACAAAACTCACCACCATAACAAGGAAAACTACTCACCTTAAATTTGACATATATGCAAAAATTACCAAATTGCCACTGTATTTTTTTTTTTTAGTTTTGTTAATCTTGGACGTTCATTTTAAGTAAAATTAATGGCTCTGGTTTAATTTAACCACACAACCGCACAGAACACACCCAACTGCACGGGAACTTAATAATATATGTGTGTGCATTGCTAAATGATATGATAAAATATAATTATGTAAATTAATTTAATATTTAATAATACTAACAAAAGTTTAATGGTGGAAATGTGATTTTGTTGATAAAAATTGATAGTACAATATTTGAAACGCAACATACAACTCCACGGGTACAGAAATACGGGCACAATGAAAATTTTATAGGCTTAGGATTTATACACTACATATATAGAACAAAAATAACCATTAAGATCGTAGGCACTATCCGTTGGTGTGCATAGGATAAACTCCATTCCAATATAGTAGCTCGCTTGCAAACAACACTAGAGATGTGAACCATACTAAAAAGACCATGTACGATGAGCTCAATCAAGAGTGTGTTGACAAAAACCAAGCTCGTAAATTTCTGGTACAAGAATCATATTCCACTAACTTGCTAATCCAAAGATGCATTTTGATTGATGAGTAGGAGCATTTATTTCACTTTTATTCTTGAGGATCTAATTATATCCAATAAGGAAATAAAATCAATTATGATTAATTAATTATTCATCTGTGCCAAGTACCTTGTGCTAAACTGACATGTAGTGACTCTCTTATATGGGAGGTCACGAGGTCGAGAATTTCCAAAGGATGTTTAATAATAAAATAAAGGCTAAAGTGTCATTTAGCACCATGAACTATATCCAATTATTCATGCCGCACCCTGAACTTTCATATCGTATATATCGAGCCGCAAACCAAAATAAAAAATTCACCTAGAACTTTTAGCAGGTTTCCAGGTCTTCCTGCTGACATGGCGCAGGTTTTCAAGTGATGCGGCATTTCTTTTAACCTTATGTTGTCCATGTAAGCATTTACATATTAAAAATAATTGTTTAAAAAAAACAAAAAATACAAATAAAAAAAATTAGCATTTCTATAAATTTGAAAAATTGAAAAAATACTAAACAATAAATTAGCCAAAAAATATAAATTCTGAAAAAAAAAATTGAAACATTGGAATTGCAAAATTGAAAAGTATACATTATGAAAAGGGAAAATGGCACTTTTTCCCCCTATGTTATGTGCATATAGCACTTTTTCCCCCTGTGTTATTAAAGTGGCAATTTTCCCCCCTGAAATATTAAATTGATATTGTTACCCTTAAAAATAATTATTTCATTTATTTTTCTTCTCCAACAAATTATTATTTATATGTATGGATGATCACGATTCGGTTTGAACCTAACCAAACACTATAACAATCATACCGAAATAGTATGGACGATTCTGGTTACGATTCAGAACCGAAAAATTTAAAATTAAATAATTGTTGAACCGTGAACCGGAACATAACCACAATCATATATGGTGAAAATGATCAAACACTTATTTTGATAAATCGGTACGGTTCGGTTCGAATTTCGATTTTGAACCGCCAATTAAAACTTATGTATTTATTTATTTATTTTTATAATTTTATTTCTTATTTAAAATAGTCTAAATTTAACAATTATTTTATTTTATTTTTTCGGTTCTGAATCGTAACCGTAACCATCTATACTATTTAAGTTCAATTGCTACAGTGTTCGATTAGGTTCGTATCGAACAGTGATCTTCCATACATATTAGTAACAATTGATTGGAGAATAAAAATAAATGAAATAGTTATTTTTAAGGGCAAAAACTTCAATTTAACATTACAAGGGAGAAAACTACCACTTTTAGAATAACTGAGGGGAGAAAACCGCCACTTTAATAACACAGGGGAGAAAAGTGCTATATGCACATAACATAGGGGGGAAAAGTGTCATTTTCCCTTATGAAAATAAAGAGAATAAAATTCTGGTTATTTTAATATAATAATTTTGTTTTTCTTTTTTAATTTTAAATATGTAAAAGCTTACATGGACAACATAAGGTTAAGAGAAATGTCATATAAGACGCCATGTCAGCAAGAAGACCTGGAAACCTGCTAAAAGTTCTAGGTGAATTTTTTATTTTGGTTTGCGGCTCGATATATACGATATGAAAGTTCAGAGTGCGGCATGAATAATTGGATATAGTTCATGGTGCTAGATGACACTTTAGCCAAAATAAAAATCAATCAAGTAATGTCAAGATAAATTTTAAGAAATTGATGGTTTTTAATGGATCAAAACCGCTATAAAATGAATTGATATCAACTAACGGGTACGAAATGTATCTTGGATTGATTAGGCCCAATACCTTTAAAATAATATAATTGACTATAAATAGTGTAAATAAATAGAGGATATTAAACTTGGGCCCATGTGGGCCCACCTAGCAAGACCAACCACATGTGAGTAGACTTTTTTTTTTTTTTTTTAAATAAAGAAGCTAATTCATTAATCATAGGCTGAAACGTTTACAATAAAGATAGATGGAATGGTCAAACATTCCTTACAGTCAGACTATTATTGCTATTTGCTAACTAGCGGACCATAGATGACAATTTACATATTACACTAAAAGTAGACTATTTTTGCTAACTAAAAATACATTATTTTAGAGTACATTATTTAAGTACTGAAATTACATTATTTTATATATACTATGAAATAATGTACTTTAGTACAAAAATAATCTATTTTTAGTATAATAAAAATGTATCTTATAATACTGCTTATGTTTATTTTGATCTGATATTTGTTCCTAGAGTTTACATGAATATATTACTAAAATACTTTTCTTGCTTTTCTAGGTGAAAAATCCACTTGAAGAAAATGAAGTGGTTGGAATAACAAACTATATTGACTTTAGCTTTGAGTTGCAATCGAGGTATTATTAAATAGTGTTAAAGTAAAATATAATTAACGTAAAAACATGAGTGCTTATTTGATTTATGTTTTTGCTCAAGGGTTGATGATGGAAACTTTGAAATTGATTGTTTTGCTTGAGAACTTAGTTAATTTTGAAGTGTTGTGTGTATTTTTTGAGAACTTTGAAATTGAGTGAGATTATTTGTTGATAGTTATGTTGGAATGTACATTAAATGGTAAAAAAATAATAATAAGATTAACAGTGTGTAGAGGATGAACGAGATTCATATAATAGTGATTTTGAGTGTACGGATTAAATTGAAAATTTCAACGGCCTGAAATTAGGGAAGGTCATTTTATTCAAAGGGAAGAATATATTCGAAATCATGCTAGGATTCGTAATAGGCTAACAAATTGTCGACTACAATAAGACTTGATCGAAGAGATATGAAACCGGTTTGGTGGTGAGAAGAAACGAATGGTTAAATGTATATGTTCATTTGCAATATTTTTATATTCAGCTTTTAAATTGTAGTAATAATTTTGATATACTTAGAGTTTTAAATATGAATGAATATTTATTTTTCATAATTTTAAATTCTACGCAATATTTATTTTAAATTTTGTGAAAAAAATATTTTTTTAATATCGTAAATTAATTTGTATTTTGATAAAAGATATTAATTTTAGAAAAATAATTTTTTATTGATAAAATAAATAATTTTTTATTAAGGTGATGTGAATATAAGATCACTTTTGAAAGAGGAGAAGAAATTGTATGGATTGATAGTGAATAGTGAATCATTGCAAATTTATTGATGCGACATTTTGAAAGTGAGAAAAGATTAAATCGGTGAAGACAGTCTAAAAGCATCCACAACTGTGGATTTTATGTGGATTTTGCAATCCAGGGAAGTTTTTTCAACAAATAGAGAACAAGATTTTTAGTGAGTTTTTATTACAAGTATTGATTTTTAGTGGGGCATGTCAGGAGAGAAAAGGGGAAAATAAAGCCAACAATCGCGCCCAGTAGGCTCGTGCATAACAAGCCTCATGCTGGGTGCATATTAACCTTTTTTTTATTTTTTTTATTTTAATTTTGTTTTTGTCAAATCTGTTTTTTTTTTTTCCTTTTTCTTCCCCTCCCTCTCTTTCTCTCTCTCTCATAGTTGGAACCTCAAAAACCTAAAAAATTATGCTCTCAAATAAAAGAATTCAAATTAATAATGAGTTCTACGTACTACATGGACTTTCAAATCTTACTCTCTAAATTTATCCCCTAATGGAGGGCACTGATAAACTATTATTTTCATGTGGCTCTAATAAAAATGTCTACATCAAGATTTTGTGTGTGAGAAAGCGCAAATTTTACTGTGGACCATGCATCAAAATGACGTCGTTTTGATTAATGAAAACAAACGACTGAAACGGCCTCCATTCCGCGCCGCTAACTTTCAGTTTATATACACTGCAGTTACTTTTCAACACAATTGCAGTTACCTTTCAACACAACTGTAGTTCCTTTTCAATATAACTACAGTTCCTTTTCGATATAATTACAGTTTCATTCGACATTATACACTTAAATATGTGAAACTGTTATTCAATTTATGTTATTCTGTTTCATTTTATATATACTGCAATTTCCTTTCAACACAACTACAAGTACATTTCGATATAACTACAGTTTCATTTGATAATATAAAAACAAATGTGAGGCAGTATTTGTTGATATGAACTGTAATATCCTTTACGGAGCTCTGCCGCAGCCATTTCTTTTACTTAATGAAACGGTGGCGTTTTGTGACCATGGTCCACCGTATAGCAACTGGTGAGAAAGGTTTTGTTTGGCATACTTTATTTAAGAGCTTATAGCTTATTTTAATATATTAATAAATTATAAGTTTTTTTTTAGTAATGTTTTCAAAATAAACTACTAGCTTAAAATAAGCCATTAGCTTTTTAACTTTTTCTATCTTTATACTTATTATTTTAAATAAATGACATTTTTACCCTCCAAATTATAACTCGCATTTTCTATTCTCTTATTTTTAACTCCAATTGCCAAGCACCTTGTGCTCAATTGGCATGTAGTGGCCACTTTCAAATGGGAGGTCATGAGTTCGAGTCTCAGTGGAGGAGATCTCGAAATTATTGACTCTTTGTGCTTCAACAAGTTGAGAAAAGTATAAATGAACAGATACCCAATGTAATAGAGTCAGTTGTATTAAAAAAAAAAAAAAAACTTCAATCTTCCGCAACTCTTCAGTCTTCACTGCTCCACACTAGCAGAATTCAGAAACAGCAACCAGCAACGGCAAACATCCCATTTGTCGCTGCTGTTGATAGATCCTGGTATGATTTTTTTAAAAATTTGCAACTAAACATTAATTGCGTTCTTTGTTTACAAATTGTGTGTCCTCTTGTTTTTATGGTTTGCATTATTTTTATGATTTGAAAATACTTGGACCTTGGCATCTATACTTTTTTTTTTTTTTTTTCTGGTTTGAAAATATGATTTGCTGTAAGATGCTAGCACGTAGAACACAACGGTGGTGGCAGAGAGTATTTATTTGTACGCATTTCGATGCTTATTTAGTTCTTTAGTGCTTGAATTGAGTGAATCCGTGAGTGGATGCATGAAATACTAGATTGGGCTTTGGATTTTGTCTTGTAGCAAAGAAGAATTTACTGCTGTGGTTTACATTAGTTGAATTAGGTAGGTTTTTAGAATAGGAAAAACTAAAGGATGAATTTTTAACAAATATGGGAATGAATTTTTGAAGAAATTTTTCTCTGGTAAATATGAGGGGTCGTTTACTTCATTTTTCTGTTTTTCCATTTCCAATTTTCTATTTCTCCAATTTTTTAATTTTCCTTCTCCATTTCTCCAGTTTTCCATTTCTCCATTTTCCTAATTTTCATTCTTCATTCTTCTAGTTTTTATTTTTTGATTTCATTCACATCTAAATAATCTTAAAACACTAATACTAAATAATTTTATAATTTGTTTCATCACATTACAATTATTTCAATTATTTTAGTACATAGTTTGACTACATAACAAAATAGGCAAAACCTTATTAAATATAATAATCTCATATAGCATTTGTACAATAATAATAATAATAATAATAATAACAAAAAATCAAAATAATAATAATAATAATAATTAAGATAAAATAATCTGTGTGCATAAAGCACTTAAGAAAGGAAAAGAAAAGAAGTTATAATAATAATAATCTGTGTGCATAAGCACTTAAGAAAAGAAAAGAAAAGAAGTCGTGAAAACTGAAAAGGAAGAATATTGCGCCCAGTAGGGATTGAAGCGCTGACCTCCAGAACCCTGCACTGTTCACCCGAAATTTTTGGAGAAATGGAGAATGTCTTTTTTCTCTTCTCCAAAATTGTATAAGAAGTGGAAGAATAGAGATGAGATTAGAATTGGAAAGATAAATTTAGTAAACAAGTTCTCCATTTTCCATTTTTCCAATTCTTCAATTCTCCATTTTTTTAGAAAATTCTCCATTTTTCCAATTTGGTAAACGACCCCTGAGGGTTTTGGCAGAACAAACTCAACAAAGTGGGGCCCACAATTTTTATTTTTTATTTTTACTGTTTTTTTTTCTTTTTCCCTTCCACACTTGTAAAATCTTTTCAAAAACTACAGATTTTCAGTTATGTTTACAATTAGGTTTACCAAATATACTGTAAAAATTAGGAATGAAAAATATGAGAGCACATAGGATTTGCTATTCAATAATTGATCCCACCATCTACTCACAGTAAAGTCTGACGCACGGGACATCAAACATCATTGTCTGTCAGATCCCGAATTAATGCTGCCTGTTAAGCTGACTCAGTGAGGCAAATTATGCTGTGGACCGCAAGGTGGACTTGGGTCCAAAATTATGTTGTTTTTGTCTTTATTTTTTTTTAAATTAGTAAACATATTACTGAATATAGAGTTGTCAAAAAAATGTGTGAATGTAGAGTATAGAAATCGTGAATGTAGATTTATGATTGTGTGAATGTAGAGTTACTCAGAAATGTGTGAATGTGGAGGTTTCAAATTGTGAATATGGAGTATAGAAATCGTGAATGTAGAGTTATGCATATGTGAATCTGTAATAGAGTTAAGAAGTTCTAGCAACTTGTAGCTCTGTAATGTGTGCATGTGGAGTTCTCAAGTTGTGAATGTGGAGTATAGGACCTGTGAATATAGAGTTTTGAATTTGTGAATGTATAACAGTGATAATATAGTTACTAAACATATAATCCTGTAATGTGTGAATGTGGAGTTTACAAATTGTGAATGTAGAGTATAGTGTATGTGAATCTAGACCCAGGTCCACATTGCAAGGTGTACCTGGGTCCACGGCATAACAACCCACTCAATGACAACCCAATTATTTATTTATTTATTTTTTTTTTTGAAAACAATTATTTTTTTTATTTTTTATTTTATTTTATTTTTTTTAAACAACAGCCCAATATTTTTTTTTTGAAAATCACAGCCCAATATTTGTTTTTTGAAAATAAAACAGCCCAATTATTAAAAGTACAATTTCAGCAGTTGCATTATTATTATTATTATTATTATTATTATTATTATTATTAGGGAAAATGGTCAAATTAGTACCTGAACATTAACTGAAAAGTCAATTAGGCCCCTAAACATTTAAAAAAGTACAATAAGGCCCTTTAACATGTAAAATTAGGTCAAATAAGTCCAAAAATCAATAAATGACAAGCCAGCGCAAGTCATTTACTGTTCAGGCAATAATCCGGCGACCGGTGCTTGCGCCGGTCGCCGGACTCCTTTTCAGCTAATGTTCAGGGGCTAATTTGACGCTTTTCCCTTATTATTATTATTATTATTATTATTATTATTATTATTATTATTATTTATTTTGTTTGTCAAATTTTATGAACCAAAGGAAAAATGTATTTTTAATCTCTCAATTGTTTTGCTAGTCATTTTAGTTAATACTCTCTAACATTTTGCTGTTTCAATATACACCCCAAACAATATAGATGTGAAACTTTAATCTTCATACATAAAATTAAATATTTAATATAAATAAATTAATATTATTGAAATTGCAGTACATATATTTTTTTATTTGTAATAAAATTTTACTTATTATTTTACAGAATCTCCAAATAATACTATTGATTGAAATTACACTCTAGGGGTGTTTGGTTATTGGCTTATAAGCCAAATTTTAGCTTATTTGACCAAGTTTAGCTTTTTGACCAACCAATAAGCTATTTTGAAGTGTTTGGTAAATGGCTTATTTGTCTTGGCTTATTGGGCCAATAAGCTGAAAATTGAAAAGCTAATGGATGTAGCTTTTTGTATTAGCTTGTTGTGAACAATGGGTACATTGACTATTTTATCCTTTGAAACCAATGTGATTTACTTTTAAATGGGTGGTGTGTTTGTTATTTTATAATAATAATAATAATAATAATAATAATAATAATAAACGGGTGATGGGTTTGTCATTTTTAATAATAATAATAATAATAATAATAATAATAGAAAATAAATATGTAATAAAAATTGTTTTAGAATACTAGTATAATTTAATAAGAGTTAAATAAACAAAAATAATTAAGTTATGTCCTTAAAAAAAGTATAGATGATATCCAAATTTTATAATTATTTATTAATAAGAGTTTATCTTCTTGTTATATTTAAAGGTTGAAATAATACAATACAATCATACCCTTAAATGTCATTTTACATTCAATCAGCTACTAGTAAACAACTAATTTACCAAACAGTTTTTTATAACCAGCTAATACAACCAGCTGGTCAAACCAGTTAACGCAATCAGCCATCAACTACTAGCTAAACCACCCAGCTATCAGCTATAAGCTATCAGCCGTTTGCCAAACACCCCCAAATATTTTTTTAAACTTAATACAATTCAACATGAAACATGCATCCTTATCTACATCTATAGTACTAATAAAAATAAAATCTTACTTTTGCAACTTCTTGCCCACACTACCTCCCAAGCTATTACTATATAAAATATACTAATTATTATGGTAAATAATAGCTCAATAAATGTGACAACTTATATATATATATAGCTTGTGTTTGGAAACACGGGAAATGATTTCCAGAAATTATTTCCCGAGTTTCTTTTGTTTGTGAAGGCTTGAAAAATGCGGTCAACAGAAAATAACTTTCATTGACCTTGGAAAATCAACCCAATTTTTATTTTTATTTTTTAGAAAATGACTTTCAAAATTTTTTTCCCGAAAGTAACTTTACAGAGTTGGCTTCCTCCAAGGCCAAGTTGACCTCGCCTTCCTCCAAATTCTTTGGCGCAAGGTCCAAGTGGTTCAACACGCCCTGGCCCTTTTTCTACTTGGACTTCACCGACCTAATCTCATTTCCCTCGCCCTTTTTCTACTTGGACTTCACCGACCTAATCTTATTTCCCTCACTGTTTCTTACTCGAATTAGCTTCGTTTCTATGTTGAGAAGAAAGGCACCAATGCTGGTTTCCAACGGACTGGTTTTCGCTGGACACCAGAGCAGATATATTCTGGTTTTCGTTGGAAACCTTTTTTTTTACCTTTTAAAATAAATATCATTATTTTAATATATTATTATAATTTTTTTATATTTTAAAAAATAATTAAAATGTAAAATTATTCAATTTTATACATTTTTCAGAAAATGAACCAAACACTAGGGAGGGCTGTTTCAATCCGCCCCGTGGATATCCACCCGAATCTATCCTACATGGGTCTTTTTTTTTTTGGGTGATAGTGGATGGTGGGTCGAGGTGGATCTTAAAAAAGTAAATCCACAATCGGTCGGGTTGGATTCGGGTTCTATGTACAAAACCCGCCTAGAACTCCACCCGACCCACCATGTGTGTGTATGTGTATATATAATAGTAAAATAAGTACTAGTATGTCGTTTATTATACAAATTTCTATAACTTTAAGTAACTTTTTACTATTTTTATATTTAAACTAGTAAGTTTATTTTTAAAAATTAACAATTTAGTTATTATATTTGGATATTTTTATTATTTTTTGTGTTAGTATAACTGATGAATTTTGTGATTTTATTATGTGTAAGTAATTTAAATATTATTTTTTGAAAAAAATTAATAAGATGATAAGTGGTGGGTACCCGTAGTGGCACCGCATCAAGTGGCTGGGAGTGGGTTTTGAAAAAGTCCACCCGATGCGGATTGGGGGTGAGGGTGTGTGGAGAAATATAAGGTCGGTCGGGTGATGGATGTAGCCCTCCCCGACCCACCCCGACCCATTGTCATCCATTCATATCAAACACACAAAGACAGTTTTCAAGAATGCAACCAAACACTAAAAATGAAACTGTTTTATGAAAAATGATTCATTTTCTAGAAAATATTTTTCTGCTTTCAAAACTTACCCTTAAGGTGTAATACTATTGGAACAAAATAAATTATTATGTTAATTAGGGGTGTGCAAACTTCGATAATTTTTTTGTTAACTGGCCAAACTGATAAAGTTTGGTTAACCGTTTTTTAACCGAAGTTTTTCAATTCGGTTAATGGTTAAAGATTTTTTTAAAATTTCGATTAACGGTTAATT
>CM008340.1:3717620-3728168 GCA_002525835.2 Ipomoea batatas
TATATATATTATGTAAATTAAAATTAAGTTATGATTAGATTATAAAATAATATTTATATTTTGTTTATATATAAGAACTATATTTCTCGCGGTAAGTGTATACAAAAATGAGTTGTTCATTTAAGAAGATCACATGTTAGTATCTGCTCATTTATACTCTCAACAAGTCAACATTGCCCCACTGAGGCTTAAACCCATGACCTCCCATTTAGGAGAGTCATTTTAAGTCACTTGATCACAAAGCCTTTAGTGTATATGACAGGATAATTGGCATCAGCACTGACCTGAATCATCAGCACTGACCCGAAGACAAGACAACGGACGTTCAAACTAGTCGTTCAACACTTCACTCTAACGGCTCCTCAACATTAATGCTCAACGGCTCCTCAGCTCCTCAGCATTAATGCTCAACGGCTCCTCAGCTCCTCACCGTTAATGCTCAACGGCTCCTCAGCACCTTAGCATTAACGCTCCATTACTGCGCTGAGGAAGATAAAAAGACGCTCACAACACTTGCAGAGGGACGACACTTTGACTAGACAAAAAACACACACTGAGCATTGTGCTGCACTCAAACACTGTATTCAACATACTATAGAAATAACAATACAAAAATATACTGGTAACATTATTACCGTCAGTATATATATAAGATTTTGATTAAATGAAAAATATTCGTCATGTGAGAACTGCGAACTATCTAATGTGCATCTTATAATGTCTGATTGTCCAAACGCTGATACCTGATTGTGCATTCGCGCATAACTGATTGTGCGCACATAAAGTGTTTTTCAAAAAAATGCAGTGATATTTTTGTAATTACGATTATGCAACTTGAAATGTCTGATTGTGCAACCACAATGGTTCTCAATTGAAAACTACTGCCCAAGAGAAAACCCGAGAGATTACATTTAGAAAGATCTTACGGATTAGAAGCAATTATAAAAAAAAAAAAAATACGACGGTATTTTTGTAAATAACTCAAACTTTAAAGTCTAACTAACAACACTACAAGGTGTAACTTTCAACACTATAGAGTGAATTTAAATAAAACTACACAGTGCATCGATTGATACATCTAGAAAACTAAACCCAAAGTTAAATCATAAAATTTAGACTCTCAGTAGTTAAAAGTGAACCTTAAACTAATTAAAGAAATATTAAACCACAAAATTCAAAAGGTTAACCCTAAATCCAATTAACTTTTACATTTGTTGCAAATAATGATAACGTGGTGCACTTTGTTCGTTGTACTTTATATTGTTCATAGCTGCACTCTAAAGGTAAACAATAACTACTAAAATCTAAAGTGAACTTCCAAACCAAATTAAAAAGCTAAACCATAAGCCCAACAAAAAAAAATGTAAATCATAAATCATAAAAGGTAGACAAATTCACTGCACTTATACGTATTACAAAATGTATTCTATGGTGTTGCTAAGTGCGCTTTATTGTGGTATTACTTACACTTAAAGTTCAAGTTATTTATGAAAATTCTACTGTAGTTTTTCCTTCTCTCATTATTGCTTTAAAACTGTTAGATATTTCTAGATAGATGGACGACTTTGATTGGTTTCTAATTCTTTCATTGACGTGTGTTCTTATTTGATACAAATCCCTAATACACACACACAGACTTAAATATATGTGTGTTTGTGTGTGTGTATATATTATTTTTATTTATTTATTTCTTAATATGCATACTATTAATTATTTTAGAATTGAAAATATTACATTAATAAATAAAAGTATTGCACCAAACAATGAAAAATATCAATTACCACAAATTAAAGTGAATATAAAATAAAAATATAATGTCAAACCTCCAAAATACTTTTAAACCTAGTGAGTTAAACATTCTAATTATTTATGTTTCCATTTACATCGTCATGAAAACTCCTAAAAAAAATTTAATTATATTGGAAATGTGGAATCGAGTTTTTGATTATTTGATTAAGGAAAAATGGTCAAATATATAGGTCCATTTGCTACTCATAAGTGTTTAATTTGAGACCTTGAGCTAAAATAAGTTTTTTTTTTTTTTTTTTAAGTACTATTGAGCTTAAATAAGATTTAATCATACACATTAACTCTCAAAATTTATTTCAATTGGCATTTTCTCCAAGTTTCTCTCCGATTTTGATGATTTATCTTCAAGTTAAGTTAACGTGGCAAGTGATATTTATTTATTTTAAATGCAAAATACTTTCCAATCAATTCTCTCTCTTCAAACTCAATATTCATCTTCAACCTCCCCACAACACTCGCTATTTCTTGCTGGCACTTGCAATTGTAATGTTTCAATTAAAATGAGAAAAGTGAACACTTCATCACTCCAACACCGTCAGGAATGAATCTCACTGCCATAGACCCAACCCAGCTGCCACTATATCCATCACCACAACTTTTGCCCTCATTATATTCTTTTTGTTTTTGTTTTTGTTTTTGATCCGAACAACGCTCAAGCTTGAGATTTGGGGATTGTACCACTTCCTTGGGGAATTATCATTATCATCACTTTTGAAGTTTGAAATTGGATAGTTGAAGTTTTGATTAATATATTGATGCGCATCAGTTGATTATATGAGAAGCTAATTTGATGAAACGCTCAAGATCTATAAAAAATATACACAAAAATCAATCTCCTTGGCTAAAATCCGGACAAACAGACTACTCAAATTCGGCACCCCTTAACACACCGTCCATAACATGAACAACAATCTTTTATCTCTTTAAATTCACCATCACTGATAGAATTCCATTACCCTCCAACGAATCCTTCAAATCCTTCATATTCAACAAAATAAAACTAGACAAAAAATCGTAACTAATCTCCTCCCCATAAACCATATTTTGTGAATAAATCATCCTTGGCAAGTTTGAAAGTCACAGCACGCGAGAAAGTACCGCATACGTATCATCCACATTCGTCTATGCCAAACTGTTGTGGCATATGAACAAATGGATTAACCAACAATGGTGTTGATGATTGAGTCTTTGTTTTCTCTGTGTTCTTAAGCAGCTAACAACCTAGAAGATCCATGGTGTCATTTGTTGCAAAAAAAGAAAAAATGAGTCACCAATGGGTGATTGGGGACAATTTGGGTTTGATTGGGTTTAAAAGTCAACAATGACAGCACGTTTGGTTCACGGAATGAATTTGGAGGGAATAGGAATACTATTTCAGAGGGAATGGAATAGGTAAGGAATAGGACAGGAATTGTATTCTGTTGTTTGGTTCGCTGAAGGAATAGACTTTAGGAATTGCATTCCGATGTTTGGTTGGTTAAAGTAATAGAAATAAAATAGGTTTTAAAGACAAAAATACTCTTATACAAAATAATAATAATAATAATAATAATAATAATAATAATAATAATAATAATAATAATAATAATAATAACAATAATAGTAATAATAATCATAATCATTATTATTATTATTTTGAATAATCATTATTATTATTATTATTATTATTATTATTATTATTATATTAAAGAATTATTAATTATAGGCAACTTAGATATAAACAAACTAACATACATGTGTGTCCTGCATAATAATAATAATAATAATAATAATAATAATAATAATAATAATAATATATTTGTTAGAGAGATACATGGAGGTTGAGAGATTCACTCCTGGCCTAAGATTTTTGAGTTTGAATATGTGGTTAACATCCTCACTTTTCTATATAAATAGCTTAAGTTTTTCTATATTCATTTTTCTATACAATAATATATTTTCGCTACAGTTCTCCCTGGTTAATACACACACAGATATATATATATATATATATATATATATATATATACTATTATTATTATTGTTAAGAATTATAATATAATATAAAAAGGCATTCTCGGTATTATAGTATAAAAGTTATTCCCAAATACTTGGGAATAGCTAATACTAGGGGGACCCATAGGAATGGCTATTTCCCTTACAAAGGGAATAACTCATTCCCGGGAATGTTATTCCTAGGAATAGAATGACGAACCAAACAGTGGAATAGGTCTATTCCCGGGAATGGAAGACCTATTCCACGAACCAAAAACGCTGTGAAGGTGACAAATTACCAAGTCAGCAAAGTTATTTTTATTTAATTTTATGTCAGCATTGTGGAAAGGTTTCTAGGGGAAACTTGGAAAAAAATGTTTAATGAAAGAAATTTTGGGAATTGATGTGTCAAATTAGATGTTGTTTTAGTCCAAGGTGTAAATTGAACACTCATGAATAATAAATGAGCCTATTTGACACTTCTGCCTTTGATTAATTAGGAAACAAATGTGTGGTCCGAAGTTTTGATTTGGGTCTGAAATATAAAAATGAAGTTATGAATTCTCATAACTTTTACGAAAACTTTTTTTTTTTTTTTGAAAATGGAATCAAATAATACAATATGTAATTGTTAACAAAACTAAACTATTAATTTATTTTGATTTGATCATTGAGCTAATGAGCTATGTAGCAAAACAAAACAAACTATGTAAATTATATTTTTGTTCCTCGGGGGCAAATATCAGCTTAATTATATTATATTTTTCATTGTAAACTACGTAAAATATGTTTGCGCATTTAATATTTCCAAAAAAAGAAACGTAAAATCTAAAAACGTACGTCATTAGATATCGTTTCCACATTATCGTGCACAACTGCACATGTTATTTAAGGTGAACAGTAAGTCAATAAACCGATATATTGGAATTGCTAATTTAGACAATTTCATTCGTACGAGCCTACGATCAGAATCATTTCGTGGAGAAGTGGACATAGATAGATAGAAACCTTTCATTTTTTGTTTTTAAATTGATAATATGAATTCAATAATTATACTTACTAATATTAATTATTTAAGATGATCAGTGTGTGTGTGTGTGTATATATATATATATATATATAAAGAAAGTCTGCTCAAATGCGACTGCGCATTCCCGTGTGGTTGGTGCAGCCGCTTGAAATAGGCACCGATAGTATTAACAAAAGGCACCGATAGTATTAACAAAAGGCACCAATAGTGTTAAAAAAATGCATAACAATGAAATGCACAAATACACTAAAAAACGCAACACACTCAAAAAAAATGCATCATAACTCTCCACACCTAATTGTGCATTTCCGAACACTATGTTGTGCTTTTATGCATACCTAATGGTGCATATTTGTGTTGTGCATTTCCTAATATTGTTGGTGGAAAATACACAACAATGAAATAAACAAATACACCATAAAACCCATAAAACACCAAAACAATGCACCTCCCCGCACCTAATTGTGCATTTATATATGAACATTGTGTGGTGCGTTTATGCATATCTAATGGTGTGCTTTTTGTAATGCGTACATAATAGTGCATTTTTAGTGTATTTGTGAATTTTTTGTTGTGCGTTTCCTAACACTATCGGTGCATATTTGCATAACTATTGGTGTGGCGGCCCCACCTAAAGTAACGTGTGTGTGTGTGTGTGTGTGTGTATGCGTGTGTGTGTGTCTATATATATATATATATATCTGTAAATACCATAGGAGAGAAATAAGAATCAATCTCAGCCTTATATTTGTAAAAATTCGGCGGATTTATCAGATTTTTAAAACAATACACGGTGGAGTGTTCATAATTATCATCAACTATTCAACTTTACTGTGCAAACTTGAACACTAAAATATGCAATATTTAACAATTAAATATGCAAACCGGTTAAATTTTATAAAATCAACCAAAAAGCTAAATTTTAAATCTAAACCGTAAATGCCAGACCTTAAACAGTAATAAGTGAACCACTAAACCAAATAAAACTAAAAACTAAGGCATAAACTCTAAAATCGAAACTCTAAAGTGCAATGCACTTTCGCATTTTTGCAAGTGTATCCTTTTAATACTAAATATGCAAATCTGAAAATGTCTGAGAATTGCAGATTTTAGTGTTCAAGTTTGCATAGTAAAGTTGGTGATAATTACGAAAATGCCACCACATTTTTTTAAATCTGATTTAATCCGTTCGATTTTTTCATTAGGTATGAAAAGCGCACCAATAGTGTTAGGAAACGCACAACAATGAAATGCACTAATGCACCACAAAACGCACTACACAGTGTTCGGAAACGTAACATTAGGTGTGGTGAGATATGATGCATTTTTTTTGGTATGTAGTGCGTTTTGTGGTGCATTGGCGCATTTCATTGTTGTGCGTTTTCTTACACTACTGATGCGTTTTTGTGCTTAAGGTGCGTCGGCCGAAGGCTATAGGTCAAATTGAAGGTACGTTGTTTTCCTTCTTGAGGTGCGTGATTTTTGTGCTTAAGGTGCTTGGTTTTGAGTTTAAGGTGTATTAGTTGTTGAAACTTAAGTGCGTCGGTCTAAACCTTTCGGTGCGTGGTTTTTCTTCTTAAGGTGCATGGTTTGTGTGCTTAAGGTGCGTCGGCTTAAGGCTATAGGCGCGTGGTTTTTCTTCTTAAGATGCATTGTTTTCCTTCTTAAGGTGCATTTTTTTTCTTCTTAATATGGTGCGTCGATCTAAAGCTTTAGGTGCGTGATTTTTCTTCTTAAGATGCATTTTTTTATACTTTAAGTTTAACACCCCAAACTTTAAGGCAATATTTAAGGCAATTAAAGCTTAGAATTTGATCAGAAGGTAATAAATTAAACTCTAATCACAGCGGGAACAATAACCAAATATCCAGGGTATTATGCGACATCTAACTTATACTAAGCCACATGATAAGGCTATGTCTACCACTAAAATCCATCAAAGACATAAGTCTGAAGTCTAAAGATTATTACATCAAGAAGTCTCAAAGTTGTCTCTACAAAGCCATATAAACTAACTACAAGAGAGGGATGTAGAACTATGGGCAAGCCAAATGCGCTCACGACGGCTATACTCCATACCTGAAATCATCAATTAAAACAATTAGCGAATAGTGCTAAGTAAAACCCACTCCAACATGTAAAGCTACAATATATACATTTCTTATCCACCATATGTTTTGAGACTGACATATGAAATGTATACTCACCCACTAACCAACACTAAGGAATGTTTTCAAAAGACCTCCACACCACCATAATAGAGATAACAAGAATGACTCAAGAAGGATTAATAGACCACAATGATGTACAAGCTCAATACCTCACTCAAAGGAACTTCAAGATAAGTCATAATCATAATAGGTAACAGGAATACTTAGATAGTAATGTAGTTACAAAGAGAGTTTTAATCCACCATATATCAATTCACCACATAATCCACCAAAGAGCCAATCAAGGCATAATCAGTGTAAGTTCAATCCACCAAATGTAATACTGTAATAGTGAAATTTGCGTGGAGGGTTCCAATCCACAAACAATACCACATAAATCAATATCCACAATAGTAACACAAATTTGGAAACAGATATAGAACTTTAAGTGTATACACCCCCTATTGGGATTCCAAGCCCAATGGGTTAGTTTCTATCTCTAACACCCATGATTTGTTTCTACCAGGTGCTCAGCCCACCAGAGCCAAAGACCCACAAATCTCAAATCAATTGGTATCATAATAAGCCCCCACACGGATCCACATGCTATCATAAGGATATCAAGAAAGATTTAATAACAAGGAATATAGCTCTAAACAAAGAATGTCTCTCAAATACATAACATATAGGATTCCAATGGAAGATATATACAAATGAGAATTAAAGGTAGTAACTCAAACTCAATCCAAGAGTAAGAATTCCAAAAGAATCATAATCAATCCAAAGAAATGATCCAAGAGTACAACGGGGTAACAAATACTCAATAGAGTCAACAATATCAATAAAAGCATAGAATTCCCATATTTAGAAGGTACAAGGATTATCAAATGATAGGATTTAAGAATGAGTAATAAGCAAGAATAGGAATTACCCAACATCATGCCACCACAACAAACTAAAACAGCCAAAGGAATACTCATACTGGAAGCAAAACACACTGGAACAGTAAACAATACTGAACCAACGGAACAGCACAACGGGACAAGGGAGTTTGCCACACACTACCGCAAGGTCACACGGAAGAGAGCAACGGAAGAGGAACTTCTGTCATTCAGTACCACCAATAGCCTAGTGGTGCTAACTCACGGGCGTGCCAGTACCGTGGGTAACTTGGCAAATTATTGCATGGACCATGGTCCACATAGCTGTGTGGACCATGGTCCATGCAATAATGATTGGGGTAAGTTCCACTAGGTAAAAAATGTGTACGAGACAGACTATTTCCAGAAGCACTAGGTTGGGATGACTTATTAAATGGGCCTTTTAGAATTATAAAAGCATAAATAAAAAAAATGAACCTGAACACTCAGCTTTGAGCTAAAACTCCCACGTCTGCGGGGCTACTCAGCTTTCCCCCAATCCACTAGATGATCATCGAGGTTACAACAATTGGAATATATGCCCAAACATACAATGGTCCTAAACCAACACAACCTTCATCATCCACACTTGAATTGGTTAGCTACAAGCCGAGAATTCTTCAATAATCATTAATCACGACTCAACATCAAAGACCCCATCAAAGTGACATTAATTCATCAATATAATCCTCTTAGTGTTCACGTGAGAAGCTCTGAATTTGAATGTAGAAGTGGACGAGTTAATGAGCTTCAAATACCATCATTTATATAGCATAGAAATCCTTAACAAACTTCACCAAAGTAGCTGCTGAAATTCCTTAATTAAATGAGAGCCACTCAACCTTTAAAAGCTGAAAAATATGATATCCACATAAAATAAATATGTGGACCAATTATGTTTGACTGTATTTGACTGCATGCTGTCTGAGACAGATTCTGCTGAAGCAGTTTATCTTCCAACAAAGCTAGATACTCTGATTGACGGTCCAGAACTTAAACTAATATAATATAACCCAAAGTGATATTTTGACAAATAATTAAGCCAATAAAATGGACCGTGTATCATTTGTACACTTACACATTGAGATGAGTAATACATTCTTTTTCTTATCATCAGATGAGATTATAATAATGTTAACATATTTAGAGGACTTTTGATACTCTTCCATCAATTAAATTTTTAAGAAGATATTTTCAAGGAATGTATGTATTTGATAGAATGAGTTTACAAGAAAAATTAATTAAAATGTTGGGTTTTATCTATAAACATAAGAATTAAATTACCTAGAAAATTGATTAAGATGATGTTTCCTTTAAGCTTTGCTAAGATTTTTTTTTTTAAATCTCTAATATATCCTTATTATTTATAAACATAAAAAAAGAACATAATGAATAATTGAGAGTTTTTTTTTTTGAACAGAAATAATTGAGAGTTTAATAAATCATCAATTGTAAATTAATTAATAAACCATGTGCAAAAAAAATTCTACTCTACAACAAGAATATTCAAAATACAAAATCGTAAATATTTATAAAAAAAAAAGGTGTTAAGAGAGACAAATTTTTTGCCAAGTCACATGGGAAAAAGAATCCTACCCCCTAGTAGCCCGTTTGGTTGGAGGGAATCAGAATTCCAATCCCACCTAACTCCTAAGTCTGAATTAAAGCAATTTAAATTCCTTTGCTTGGTTGGAGGGGAATATATATAATTGCAACAATGCGGAATTGCACTTCCTTTCCTCCCCAAATTCTCTACCCATTGCAACCAAACGCCTCGTAGGTAGGATTTACTTCCCTTAATATCATGATATTAGACTCCCATTCACCCAAACTTTTCTAAGTTAAAAATAACACTAAACATGAAATAATTTTTTCATATTTTAAATTTTAAAAAAAATTTGAACTTTTCTAACTGCCAAACGCTCTCTTAAGGTAATAGTGCAATTTATGATGCTGAGCAAACAAATTTTTGTACGATTCACTTGCTTAATCAAATTAAGAAGATATGTTTGACTTTTTTTAAAATAATAATTAGCAATAATCATTAACATATTTTTTTTTGTCAAAAACCTTGTGATTGAGTGGCATAACTGTGACTCTCTCAAATGAGAAGTCATAGGTTTGGGAGCATGGAATTGACTCTTTGTGCAAAAAAATCATTAACATATTTTTCATGTTTAGATTGAGAGCTGTTTTAAAATATGGGCAATGTTATATGTCAAAGTATTATTATTATTATTATTATTATTATTATTATTATTATTTATCAAAACGGATTATAATATTAATTAGAATAAAAGAATGTACGCATTAAGTACAAAGGATGTCAGCCAAATAACAAGATTGTAATTAATAAATGCCAATACAGCTCACAAAAAAATAATAAAATATGAAAACTATATGTTATATATATACAAGTATACAACAAGATAGCAGATTTATAGGTAAGGAAAATCCTCCAAGCTCCCTTTTGATTATGTAGAGCTGTTAGGTTGATATAAGTACATAACCATGGAATATCTTCAATAGTGGTTAGCAAAACAAGCACCAATGAGGGAGTTAGTAATACTTAAACTATCCCATTTGGGCCCCAATAATGAAGGGTTGGCTCAATCATTATTGGTCCACAGAGCAGTGTGAATTATACTATCAAATAATGTACATT
>CM008340.1:3751464-3761593 GCA_002525835.2 Ipomoea batatas
CCAAAAATAACATTAAATTTTGTATCTGTAGTTGACACATTCTATACCTGCAATTGATAGTTTCCGTACATGTAGTTATCATATTATTATGTGTCAACAATTATCAAGTTGTTTGTTTACATGTAAAAAAACTGTTAACTAAATATACAAAATGTGTTAACGAAAGGTACAAAATTATTTTATCTATAACCCCGTTTTTTTTTTTTGAATACGACTGACTCTATTACATTGTAGTATCTGTTCGTCTATACTTTTCTCAACAATTTCGATATCTCCTCCACTGAGGCTCGAACTCATGACCTTTCATTTGAGGGAGGCGATTTGAGCACAAGGAGCCCGTTATTATGACTGATACCCCGTTATTATAACTGATATCCTCATAAATTAGTCCCTAAATATTGGGGACCTTGTCCAATTGACAAACTTGTACATGGGCAAGGTCGTCGGCTATGACACTCGTAATAATATGATATGATAGAATATATTTATTATCAGCTATTTGTTATTTAATTGCACTATATAATTTTAATCACCTTATTCGAGGGGAAAAAAGATTTGGATTCCCTCCCTTAAATTAAAGGGTAAGAATCCTTAGCTTGTACCGCAAAGATGTGTCCTTGCCTCAAGGATATGCAGTTGACTTAAATGATATTTAAGTTATTTTTATTCTTTGAGAAGAAGGGTTTGTAATTCTCAAGCACACTACAAAATATTAAGAAAATTTTCCTGTTTGTTGTGCAGCTTTTTTTTCGTGAACTCAAGTTCTTCTAAAATCCTTTCCGCAAAGAGAGTTCACTTGACACTTTAGCTACCCATTGGGTTGGTTTTATTCCTTTTTAATATAAAACAAAAAATGTGTTTTCAGATTTCAGTTGCTTTGTTTCTCTTTGTTCAGGAGCCGTTATATCATACACCATGGTCCACAAAGCTTTATTGTGTTGAAATGTTGAGTGTATAATTTTGAATGAAACTGTAGTTATATCGAAATGAAACTGTAGTTGTGTTGAAATGAAATTGCAATGTATATAAAATGAAACTGAATATCAATTTCACATATTTGAGTGTATATTGTCCAATGAAGTGATGGATACCCTCAACAGGGGTACCCGACCCGAAGGGCCCTAATATCTGGAGCCCGCTGACTGACTAGTTCTACCCAAGTCGTGGCCCGGCTGCCATCAGGGCGCCAACACACAAGCCAGAAAGTTGGTCATCTAGGGGTATTATTAGACGACTATGGTGAAAAACTGTATAGAAGAAGTCACGAGGTTCCCCATCTGCAAATCTTTTGCAAAGAAGGACACCCGACCAACTACCTTTTACATGCCGGTTAAGGCTGCCATTCCCTTTGCTACTGGGATAGATCTTTTCGGGCCATTATCGCAAGTTCCCGGTCGGCACAGATTCTGCATAGCGACGGTTGATTATTTTACTAATTGGGCGGAAGCCGAACCTTTGGCCACCATTACCGAGTACTAGTGTCACCGATTTATTTAGAAGAATATCATTTGCAGGTTTGGGCTGCCTGAGCAGCTGGTTACTAACAATGCCCAACAATTTGACAATCGGTCATTTGTAGCCTTCTGCATTCAGTAATGAGGAAAGCCTGCAAATTGAAGGTAATGAGGAAAGCCTGGAAATTGAGAAAAACTTCTTGGAGGAAAGACGAGACACTACCTACGCTCTAATGGCCAAGTATCAACAGGCGGTCAAACAATACCAGGATAAGTGGGCAAAGGTCAAGCACCTCCAAGTGGACGACTTAGTCCTGAGGAATCCGGAGGCTAGTAGACCCACTGAAGGGGGAAAGTTAGCTATAAAATGTGAAGGACCTTATATGATCTCAGAAGTGGTCTTTCCGAGAACACACCGACTGGAAACCATGAAATGCATGCAGGTGGATTGGACGTGGAACGCCCACCATTTGAAGAAGTTTTATCAGTAGCATAGTTTTTGTCTTTCCCTTACATAATTCGATGTAGACCCTTAGTGGCCATAATTAGTTGGTGTATTACTTAGATATTTCGAGTAATAAAACTTTCTTAGTTCGATTAAAGCACTCGTGCGATGCCAATTATTCAGTCTCCCTTCTTTGAGAAGTCGGTCGACAATTGGACTTTTCAGGCCTTAAAAGAAAGGGGGTTCGGTGTTTGCAGTCAAGAGTTTACCAGTCTCCCTTCATTGTGAAGTCGGTCAACAACTGACCTTTTTAGGCATTACAAGAAAGAGGGTTCGGGGTTTCCAGTCAGGAGCTGAGCAGGTTCCCTTTCTTGAGAAGTTGGTCGATAACTGGCCTTTTCGAGCCATAGAAGAAGAAGATGGTGTTCAGTGTTTGCAGCCAGGAGCTGACCAGTCACTCTTCCTTTAGAAATCGGTCGAAAACTAGCCTTTTCAGGCCTTAGAAGAATAGGATGGTGTTCGGGCGTTTGCAGTCAGGAGCTGACTAGCCGTCCTTCCTTGAGAAGTTTGTCGACAGTTGGCCTTTTCAGGCCTTAGAAGAAAAAGACTATACTCGGGGCTTGCAGTCATGTAGAGAGAGAAGAAACATTTTATTTATGTCATATAGACCAACGGAGTACATTAGACCACACCCTTCAATCTTTCTTCGAAAGGCAAGGGATGCACATGCAAAGCCCGGTCTAGGTCCGTTGAGGAGTAAGGGAGTCAGGCGGTGTGGTAGCACGCACTTCCTCCCAAAAGGGCGAGACTTCTAGAGAGGCACCAGTCTGAGAGTTCTGATTGATCATCTCATACATCTTGTCCTGAAACCATAGGTAGTCAGGATCCAGAGGCGGCTCTTTTCCCTTTTCGGAGGCGCGACTATCGCCTCTTCCCCGTTAAATAAAACTACCAGAGGACCGTTTGACAAGTCTCCCACTTCATGGCAACCTTAATCAGCCTTCCTGATCCTTAGCTTCTCGAGTCTAGCTCGCTCAGCCAGACGACTGGAAGTGCGCCTCTCCGTGCTCTTGTCACCTTTCTTAGACTCCATTGTTTCTTCAAAGAAAGCTCGATAGAAATCCCCACATAAATCTGGGAAAATATGGCTGTATTTATTGGGTAGAAAATGTACTTGGACCACGAGCTTGGATTTTTATTTTGAGTCACGCGTGCTGCGTAGGAATGACAACAACAAGACCGTTCAAGGCTTGTCATTTTCCTAGAATACAAAGGAATGAAATGCCCGAGTATCGGATTGGATGCCTAGGGGTATCCCCGAGAATCTCACCAGTACTATGCGGTACGGGAAGATCGAGAATGGATGGATTTGCGGAGAGGGCAGTCAGGAAATGTGCAACATACTTAGTAAAATATGCCGCAAAAATATTTGGACAACATAAATGTAAAAGACGCATGACTAAAAGCAAAAGATTATATTCCAAAAGACCCCGAATGAGTCAAATTCTTTACAAGGCAAAAAAGAGAACTGCCAAGCTACCATAACTGGTTATTTGGCCAGCAGCCTCCTCCGCTTGTCTAAATGGGCAGTCAGTCGGGGTAGTAATAGTAGCGTCAACAACCAGTTGGCGGCTCAGAAGACCACCAGAGGCTTCATTCTCCTCTTCCAAATCCAAGAGGGTAGTTATAACGCTCCTAGCAAGGGCTTAGCGATTGGTGGCCGAGTCCAGGTACTCGGTATCTAATGGATTTTGTGGACCGCCATCTCTTCTCATAGCCTGATGGTGCAGGACCATGTCCCTCTGGTCAAGTGCGAGGGTAGCTAGACGTTGTTTTGTTTCCTCTAGGGCAGTCGGGAGTCTGTAGAGGTGAAAGCTGAAGTCGGCAAAGCGTTTGGACAAGGTGATGTAGATCTCCTTCTAAATGTCCGACATCCCCAGCTGGTAGTCCTCGGTATCCAGGTAGGCTGGGAACTTTTGACTGGCCGAACTGGCCAACCAGGCCTTGGTAATCCGATCTGCCCACGCTTGGGCGTAGTCCTCGGCATCCTTCCTAAACTCTTTTGATTCCTTTTAGGCAGTCAGCGCCACCAGATGAGCAGTTTGCAGCTCCATCACTAGTTGATCGTTGTGCCGCTACTCGGCTTCCAAGGCGAAGGCAGTAGTAGCCAGCTGGAGGTTCATTTCCTCCAACTGCTTGTTGTAGTTCGCCGGAGCAGCGTGCATGACCTCTAGCTCGGAGGGGATGACTTTTTGGCAACAGCGGTGTGCAAGCTAGGCCATTAGCGACTGCCAAGAGGAAATGAGTCAAAAAACAAAGAAAATGCTAAGTGTAAATCATAAGGAAGACTGACTGGGTGAAAGGAGTACATGGCAGGTGCGACGGGTGACTCCGTGCAGAAGGTCGTCGATGTCTAACCCCTCGATGGAGTCTAGGTCTCTGGGGAAGACCACATTATCCAGCCACTCAGTCACTAGGAACTTGCCCTTGTGTGGCTTCGCCCTCATTAGCATCTGGGCCGACTAATATTCTCTTGGCAGCCGGAGGCTCAATTGCGGTGTCTCCAAGGTGCTTTTACCCCGATCAACGAGCAGAAGGCACAGTCGGGGGAGTCAGCTCCTTCTGCCTAGTAGTTACGACGGCCTGGGCGATAGCAGTCGGAGACTCGTCGATGACTAGTGAGACCTAGCTGCACACGGCTTGGGGTGGTGCGGAGCTGGCAGTCGCCACGCCCTTGCCTTTTCAGCGGCAGTCAAGTGAGCTAATCCTTGTGCTTGGATGAAAGTCTTCTGGTTGGCCATAGTGGAAGAAATGTGTGGTTGGTCGTCCTCGAGGGAGAGCTCGATAACATGGTCAGTAGTAGCCACCGTAGCTCGATAGAGACAACGATGGGCGATTAGCGTGTTTGTCTCCGCCTCCTCGTCCTGCTCTGAGTCGCTAGATGAAGCCTCAGTATCGTTTTTCCCTGAAAATAATATAAGAAACTTGAGAAATACGAACGTTATGGCAGGCAATCAGGAAGAAAGAAGGCAAACTTGTGTTAGTTGTGCCCTCGGGCAGCAAGTCGGCCCTTTGCATGGCACGCAGTCTAGACCAACAACATGCGGAGAGGAGCTCCCCCTCGATCAAAACTTTGACTAGCTGCCCAAGCAATAGAGAAATCGAAGGCTGGTAGTAGAGCAGTTGGTTAGACGAAGAAGAACTCTTCCTTCCAACCCTTGTGAGAGGACTCCAGCTTGTCCAAAAACATACGGTCGTCCCGAGCACGGATTTGCACATACTCGGGAGCAACTGAACCGACTGCAGTCAATCGAAAAAGTTGGTGGAAGAGGTGCAAAGAGGCTTCCCTTTCGAGGCGAAGGAGGACAGTAAGGAAGTTGACTATTAGGCGATACAAGTTGGGCATGCACCAGCTGACCATGCACTAACCCGTAGTCATGGTTGTGGTAAGCGCTAGGTGCTAGGCGCTAGTCTGGCGGTAGACTAGCACCTAGGCCCTAGGCGGTCTAGGATGCGCTTAAGCGGTGTCTAGGCGGCAACCTATAAAAATATAAAAATAGTGTATGTTTGTGGGTGTATGTCATATATTATACATATATCTCTTACTTCTCTTATTTATATAAATAAATAAATTTAAATATATATAAATATAATAAAAAAAACTAACAAGGCGGACTCGCCCAAGTTAACTCGACTTACTCTACCGCGTTGGGCAAGTTAACTCGGTCGAATTCGACCGAGTCAGCCGCCAACTCGGCCTAGTCGGCCGAGTTAAGAGCTAGGCGGACGCCTAGGGAGCAATTTGCCTCGGCGTAGGGGCGCCTAGCTCCTAGGCAGCCAATTTTTGCAACAGTGCCCGTAGTACTTGAGGACAGTAGAGAGAAAGGGGAAAGGCATAACTCGAAAGCCGCAGCGAACTAATTGGTAGTGAATACCAATAAAACCACCAACTGGTCGATCCTTGATCAGCCACTGACCAGCTTCCTAGGTCTCCGCCGCCTAGCCGAGTAATCGACGGGCTTGGTTGTAGTCACTAGCAGAAAGGGATGAGCAGCGGTGTGTCAACCACTCCAGGTTCTCGAAGAAGCTAGAATCTCTATCGATCACTAGGGAAATGGAGGATACTCGTGTGGCCGCCGCCAGACGGTGAGAGGAGGATGCCGCCAGGAAAATGGTAACGCCTTGACGACGAGAAGACAAGGACGGAGAAAAGGTACTAGAGGAAGACATCACAAAAGAGATTTAAAATAACAGAAAGAAGAGAATGAGAGAAACTGGCCTTAGAACAAAGAAGGCGAAGATGGGAACGATCGGCAAGAAGGGATGATCGGAAAAGGAGGAAGGTGGCTGGAAAAACGGGAAGCGTTGAAGGTGGAGAAGAACTGAAAGAGAGAATGGGGGGAAGAAGAGAGATACTTATAGAGTTGGTCGGCCGCTCGAATAACGACACATGATGAGCATCGGACGATTGGGAGGTGGCCGTAACGTTTGACAAACAAGACAGTTATTTTCGAAAAAGGTAACCGGCTGGAATCGAGGAAGTGCAATGATTACAACGTACTGATGGCGACCATTGCGGAGCCAACCAGGAAAGGCGTAACGAGTAACAAAAGCTGAATCGTCGGGAATGAGAAAGGATGGGTTAGCAATCCGACTGGGTAGATATTTGGTAGTCAGTTACACTACAAGATTAACAAGGTGCCAACTGCCTGTATACGGGCAGTGCACCCCAGAGGACCTATTTGAAGATTTAGTTTCCCGAGTTTTCGCCTTGCTAGAGGTTTAAGAAAATGAGGGACTAGTGATGGATACCCCTAATTGGGGTACCCGACTCGAAGGGCCCTAGTATCTGGAACACGCCGACTGGCTACTTCTACCCAGCTCATGGCCCAGGTCGAATGACCCGAGTGGCCCCGTTGGTGCAGGTAGTCGGGAAGCAGTGCCCGACTGGGTGCGCCTTGAAAGGCGACAAGTGTGTAGAATCTGACATTTATGGCAGATTCACAGACATTCTTTCCTATTTCGGATTTGGCAAGTATTTATGGCAGTTCTTGTAGCTTAAGTAACTTTCCTAATGGCGTGTTTGGTAGGATCTCTCATTATTTCCTTACCAAAGCCCATTATTCTTGTATAAATACCCCCTTGGGCCCTAGGGTCACATTGTTAGGGGTTCTGACTTTAAGGCAAGCATAATTATTGTCTCCGATTATTCTTGCATTATTTCTCATTAGTTTCACTAAGTTTTACGGTGTTGTTGGCTAGTCGAACGGTTATAGCATAGCCGTAAAACCAACAAAACTTTATTTATATCGAAATGATACTGTAATTGTGTTGTAACGAAACTATAGTGTATATAAAATGAAACTGAATAACAATTTCACATATTTGAGTGTATAATGTCGAATAATGAAACTGTAATTATATCGAAATGAAACTGTAGTTGTGTTGAAATGAAACTGCAGCGCATATAAAATGAAATTGAATATGTTACACAAATAGAGCTATTTTATTCATAATGGCGCGAACGACACGAACGTGTGTCGTTTCTTTTCATTAAAAAAAATGGTACCATTTTGAACCATGGTCCACGATGTTTTGTGTAACATGTTACATAGTATAATTTGCGCAAGTGGTGTCTAACAATTAGTTTTGAGTTTGTTTCTAGATCCCACATGCCTCATCCTTTATCACAACAAAAGATTAAAACCAAAAATAAAAACAAAACAAAAAGAGTAAAAGAGCTATACTACTTAATTCGTAATATGTTGATGGATGATTAGATTGATATAAGGGTGATTCACTTGTTTAAAAATTATTTTTAAAAAATTAATTTTTACAGGAGTAATAAACCAACTGCTATGTAGTGTGATGACACATCTATTACCATATATAAATGGGTAATCACAAGATTGAACTTCGGTGGTGGGGCATTAATTCTTTGTAATATTATATTCCACGTAATTCTATTGCTTGGAATAATTCAAGATTCCGTGAATCAAACATCCCCTTAAGACTTAAAAATTAAGAAAGTATAGAACAGACGAATATTACTTTATAAAGAATCATGAGTGTTTAAAAATAGAGGGATCGGAATAATACTAAATTTAAAATTTGTACGAGTAAAAACCTCATCAAATCATACATCATGGCAGCATCACTGGCAGAAGGTGGTCCAAGCTAAGTTTAAAGTCCGGAAACTGATGTACGTTGCTGTTACCACCCACCCCATCATCAGCCGGCGCATTACACCTTGATTCTATTTCTTGCCCTATCTATTTTTGGCATTTATTTTCAGTCTCTTTCCACTTTTAGGAATTTTATGCATTTGATATTTTTTCAATTTTTTTCCAAAGGATAACACTTATTTGAGACCGTCTCACGGGTCTCAATTCGTGAGGCGAGTTGGATCGATCTTTGATTAATGGACCATATCTTTAACCTCATTAATCAAATATTCGACCCGTCTCACGGATTGAAACTTGTGAAATGATCTCAGATTTGTCCTTTTTAAAAGGAAAAAAACTAAGGTTCAGTTCATATTAATCTAATCGAATCACACACAAAAACCATGGAAATTGAATTCTACTCATTTGCGTTTTGGGCAATTGAAAAAGCAAATACGGGTGCGTTTGGTTCCAATATTGGAATCAGAATGGTAGTGAGAATAAAATAATTTGCAATGATAATGGGTTTAAGTAGAATGACCTTGTTTGGTTTTTATTTTTTTTTTTGAAAACACCTTGTTTGATAGTAATACTGTTTTTGAAAAGTTTGTTTGATTGTAAATAGGAATTCGAATCAAAAGAGATAAATAAATAATTAATTAATTAAAATAAAAATAAATAAATGTTTAAGAATATATAATAAAGATATATACACATACATATATGCGTTTATAAATTAAAATTTAATATTTAATGCATGGGCAATGACATTTTTTTCTTATTTTATTTTTTTCCCTTATTTTTTATTTCATTGTTCAAAAGTAGAGTAAAAGGGTAAGGGATTTTGTAATTATTAAAGGATTTGATTCCAATAGTAGGATAACAAAAGTAGGCAAACCAACATGGTAATGGAATCAAAACCCATAGTAGAGTGCAAAAGTTCCCAATCAAACATACCCATAGTTTTTTTTTGAAAATGATTTAGTCCTACACGTCTTTTGTACTTAATTAGGTCATCGACTTTAACGGTTTTACCCAATTGAGTCTTATGTTAAGATAGCTTGGTAATTTCACCTCTATTAATACCCAATTTAGTCATTGACATTAGTAATTTTACCTATGTTGGTCTTCGACTATAATTGTTTTACCCAATTTAGTACTTGACTATAGTTATTTTTCTCAATTTAATCATTGATTTCTAACAACCAATGACTAATCTGGGTACAACGTAACCATCAAAGTTGAGGATCTAATTAAGCATAAAAAAAGACATTTAGAACTATATTGAGAAAAATCACTATAGTCTAGGACTAAATTAGGTATTAACTAAAAAAATTTATCAAATTATTGACTACTCTTCAATTATTATATGTTGAAAACTCAATATTGTTTTAAGAATAATCATGCTAGACTCCCTCCAGTTTTCACTGTATTTTTTTTTTACTGGCTGATGTGTGAATATTTTTCACCAATAAATTTTTTTTTTGACTATTCAACTTTTTTTAATGTAGTAGGTTCTTTTACTTTAGTAATATCAAGAAGGGATGCTAAGGAGTGAAAATATAAGGGGAAATAATCATTTTTGTTCTTTTAAATGTGGTATACTATATTAATATGTTTCTCTTTTAATATTTATTTTCTTGAATGCTCCAACGTTTATCCAAGATTTTTTTTTATGACTACAATCTAATCCTATCTATAATAGTTGTTACTGCTTAATATGTTAAAAACAAAATTATCCCATTAAAATTCACCAAGGATTATACATAGTAACTCTCCCATATCACCTTTCACCAGCCAATCTGAAATGCTCATTTTGTGTGCAGCTTTGGATTTTATTAAGTGTTTTTAATAATATAAATGTAGTACCACTTGAAATTGAACACAAAAATACAAAACAATCAAGGTTTAAAACAAGTTTGATAACAAAATTCCAAATTTATGGAAAATTTAAATGAACATTTTCGTTTATGTACAAAAATATGGTACCATGAAAATGGTTATTCATTCCCATTCATATATCATCGCTCCTTCGATGAAACAAAGGCTTTTCCAAGCGTTCCCCC
>CM008340.1:3915298-3929093 GCA_002525835.2 Ipomoea batatas
TTTAATTCACGTAGTGCAAGAAGACCTCCGATACTATCTGGAATATGCCCTTCAAATTTGTTACATGAGAGATCAATAGCAGTAAACGTGACTAGTATTTTCACAATTTCACGAAATTGCCCCTTCATTCCTACCACTAATGAATCTTGATAGTAGTCGCTCTGATTTAGGTACATTTGCTGTTGTGGATCTTCATTTTCCATGGCTTTAAAATACTTAAAAAGCTTTGTAGGAAAATTACCAGTGAATTCATTGTAAGAGAGGTCAAAGACACGAAGTTGATTAAACAAATACCCTTTAACATAAGTACTTGTTAGGGAACCATTCAACTTGTTAAATCTCAAGCTTAGAACCTTCAAATTTGGAAGAGCTCCTAACCACATTGGAAATCTACCACTTAAGTTGTTGTGTCCAAGATCAAGAACTTCCAACTCTTTACAATTGATTAAAGATCGTGGCACTGTTCCCTCTAATTGGTTTTCACGCAAATTAAGTCTGTTCAATGAGTTGCCAACCTTAAAATTTCTTGGGATTGGCCCATGAAATTGATTGTGATGCAAATCTAACACCGAGAGGTCTTTGCTAATGTTTCCCAAACATTGAGGTATTGGCCCAGCCAATGAATTGTTGGCCAAAACCAAAATTTGGAGAGAATTTAAATTGCAAATTGTTGAAGAGATAAGCATTGATGGCAGATTCCCATTCTCAGACAGAAGTGTTCCGTTGAAATTGTTTGCGGAAAGGATTAGTGTTTCGAGTGTCGTTAGGTTTCCAATTGTATGAGATATTGGACCATAGAGGTTGTTTTCTGACAAGTGCAAATCATTCAAATGCTTTAAGTTTCCTATACGAGGTGGAAGCATTCCAATGAGATTATTGGTGGAGAGAAATAGACTACTGAGACTTGTGAGGTTTCCAATTATTTGAGGTAGTGGACCAGAGAGATTATTTCTTGATACATCTAACATCCACAAATCCTGCAAGTTTCCTATCTGTGGCGGAAGCATTCCGATGAGATTATTTTCGGAAAGTCCTAAACTTGTGAGGATTGTGAGATTTCCAATTGTTTGAGGTATTGGACCATAGAAACTATTTTTTTCCATGTTTAGTTCGGTCAACTTCTTCAACTTTCCAATTGTCATAGGTATTGGACCATAGAGGTTGTTATCTGACAGGTACAAATAAAACAAATATGGCAAATTTTCTATTTGAGGTGGAAGTGTTTTGGTGAAATCATTGGAAGAAAGGTCAAGATAACCGAGGTTAGTAAGATTTCCAATTGTTTGGGGTATCGGACCGTAGAGATTATTATATGAAAGGTCTAGAGTAGCCAGATTCTTCAAGTTTTCTATCTGAGGTGGAAGCATCCCAGTGAGATTGTTGTAGGAAAGTTGTAAAGAAGTAAGGAATGTGAGGTTTCCAATTGTCTGAGGTATTGAACCACAGAGGTGGTTCGTTCCCAGGCTTAATTCAATCAAATTTTGTAAGTTTCCTATTTGAGCTGGAATGTTGCCTGAAATAAGAGTTGAATCTAAGTGAAGGAATTCAAGATTTGTGAGCAAACCAATTTCAGAAGGCAATGGTCCAGAGAGTGAATTTAAAGATAGATCCAAGTAAGTGAGGTTAGTGCAACGACCGAGCTCAGAAGGAATACTTGAATTGAATTCATTGTTCGAAATATACAAGGATTGAAGATTTTTAAGTTGACCTATAGAGGATGGGATTTCTCCCTGAAAAGAATTGAACTCCAAAGAAAGATCTTTGAGGTTGGACAGTTTGCCAATCTTAGGTGATAAAGGTCCTGAAAAGTTATTTTCAGAAAGATCGAGATACTCAAGTTTTTCCAAAGTGGTGAACAATGATTCAGGGATTGATCCATTCAAATAGTTTTCAGACAAATCAAGATAAGTTAGGTTCCTATGACCTAGTATGAAATCAAGGAAACTTGATCCAAATCCCTTATTCCCAGAGAAACTGAGATGTCTCAGCACAGGAAAACTCTTAACTGTAGACCAATGGGGAGCTTCCAAGTAAGAATTAAATCCAAGGTCCAGGAAGCCTACCTTTTGAAGATTGCCAATCTGATGAGGAACAACTCCACTAAAATTGTTGTCGGAAAGGGAGAGGTACTGAAGCTCCCTCAACTTCCCAATCTGCGGCGGTATGCTTCCACCAAACGTATTGCTGCTCAAGTCCAAGAAGACCAAGTGGAACAAATCACCGATGGCAGGAGGGATTGATCCATTGAAGTTGTTTCCACCGATGTAGAAACCAGTGAGGCTGGGAAAAGAGGTAAAATTGAGGTGGTGAAGAGTACCAGAGAGGCCAGCATAAGGAAGAATGATCTGAGAAACAGTAGTAGCTCCACCGGCATTGCAGACAATACCCCTCCAATTACACATGTTTCTTAGATTGGATAGTGACCATGAATCCAGTGGAAAAGAAAACCATTCCGACACTGACAGGCTGCTCTTCCATTTGAGAAGAGCTTCAGCTTCTTTTCTTGCTGATGATGTTGTTTCCAACGCAAAGAAACAAGCTGATGGCAGCACAAGAAAGATGATGACTGCTGTATAGTTGCAACCAAAATTTCCCATATTTTTTTTTTGAAGAACAAAATTACTTGTTTTTCACCCAAGAAATATGCTCTAGCTTTTATAGACAACAAGTTGATATATTGAAGTGATAGGCTGATTGATACATGACAATGTTGGCATTTTCATTTTTCACAGCTCCGTATAAAATGGTGAAGAAAAGTGTGATGAAACCAAAATTAAAGCCAAAATAGTCAAGAAAACGAACGATGAAGAGTTTTTTTTTTTTAATACTATTGACCCTGTTACATGTAGTATCTGTTCATATACTTTCTCAACCTATTGAAGCCTAACAAAGTCAACATTGCCCACACTGAGGCTCGAACCCATAACCTCCCACTTGGAAGAATCACTTCATGCCGCTTGACCACAAGGCTTTTGGCCGAAAGATGAAGAGTTAGTCTTTGTGGAGAAGTGGTCCATGGCCTATTGGTCTTTAGTTTATGCATGAAGTCATCCGTTTCACGTTATCGGTGAATTAAGATCATGATGAATAAGAATACTGTGACATGCTATATACTTCTTATACTAAAATTACAAGTTTGAATCTTGTCAACACCCTATTAATCGACCTCAACACAAATAGTCCTTTTAATGCGGTTTACCTCATTATATTTGAGAAACGTAACCGTTTGCGCTGCACAGCAGTTGAAGAAGGCGGTCCGTTAGAAGTTTACAACAGTCTGGCAGCTGGCAATGGAGGTCCGATGATAGTTAACAAAAGTCCAGAGCAGCCAAGTAAAAAAATTTATGCCACGTCATCCTGATTTTACCAGTGACATGTTACGTTAGTTATGGTAAACAATATGGGCGATTTTATTATGTTTGAGTTTTAATTGTAACTTTTTAAAGTTTGAGAGCTTAATTATTTTTTTTTTTTTTCAAAAAATTGGAATCCTTATGTGACCATTTTTCCAAACCAAAATGGACGGAAATTAGTTAAAAATTTCCAGTCAACCCACCCAGGAAGGTGAAGAGAAATTTTCCAACAAAAAAAAAAATTAAATTGTTGAAACGAAATTTGAAAGGAAAATTTTAGGGTGCATTTAATTTTCCTCAATTTTCTCGATTTCATTTTCTATCCAAGAAAATATCAGCATCTATTTTCCATGCATTTTAAAGTTAAAATATGTCCGTCGACTATATCAACAACTTAAATTGGTTTTCTTTATTGTGATCCTTTGTTTGGTTGTTAGTTAATTAAGTTCAGAAGGCAAGTTTCACTCAAGACACACATTTAAATAGTGCATACTCAAAGCGCACATTCGAGAATCAAAGAATATATATACAAGTTATTAGTTGTATGGTGGAGAAGAGCAGTGAAAATAGATGCTCAAGAACTCATGCAATGCTTCCAAAGTGATTCAGAATTTTCTACTGTTGCACCATATTATATTATACATGAAATTTAACAATGATGAAGTTAATTAATACTTCACCTTTAAATATACTCTATTTATATGTATGTATAATGAAACAGAAGAAAGTAATACACTACAAAATATATATATAAAATATTAATTCAAATTATATTCCCAAAAGGGGGAGGGCATGAGCTGAGTGGTAGAATTGAAGTTGGAGAGATTGAGATGAATTGTAATAATAATCAACTAATTAAAAGATGAATTATTGCCTTATTGGTTATGCTCAACCTGCAAATTTAATGAAAACATCATTAAAATAACATCCTTTCATAATACAACCATTTTTTTTATTTGATTATCATGATTATGACCATCATTATCACGAGAGAAATCATCTATGCTATACAAGTTACTTAATCATAAAAAGACCCTTGTATATATAGTGGGGCAAATGTTCATTCCCAACCAATGTGGGACAAAGCTACATAAGTTTTTTCTCACTTCAAATTCTATCTCAAATGGGTCTACTTTGAGAGAATCAATTTTTCATTCACCCATTATCCATTTTGAGCGTATAATATATCGATCTCTTCGTCTAACTACGAATAACCCGAATCCACTTTGACCCGACCCAAATCAAAAATGGACTCACATATATTTATACCACAAAATGACCACTTAAAATGTCATTTTTAGTGCAATTTTCCAACAGTAGTTAGGATCACAATTATAGTTCCCATGACGCAAATTATATTGTGGACCATGGTCCACAATGCATTGTAGACCATGATCATAACTGATACTGCAGTTGTGTTGAACAGATACTGCAGTTGTGTTGAAAAGATACTACAGTTGTGTTGAAAGGAAACTGCAGTTGCACGGAACAGAGGCCGTTCATTCGTTCAACACAACTGCAGTATCCGTTCAACACAATTGCAGTATCTTTTCAACACACCTGCAATATCTGTTCAACACAACTGCAGTTTCAGATGGATGACATGACCTATGTTCCGCGCAACTGCAGTTCCCTTTCAACACAACTGCAGTATCAGTTCAACACAACTGTAGTATCAACCATGACCCATCGTCCACGGTATAACGACTGTTCCCATGATGCGTGAACCCGACGGCTAAGTTAAAGTGGAAACACCATAAAGAGGTCAACAAAAACATACCGACTCTGATCTTGTCTGCTCCTATAAACTTGAAAGACCCGTTAGGATTGATGACTACTTTAGTCAAAAACTCAATGCGTTTGATTGGTAAATGACTTTTTTTTTTTTTTTAATTTGTTAGAGTTACACTTATGTGAAACCGTTATCCATAAGACGGATCGGGTCAGGTAAATAATATGTAAGTGTATTGCTTATATTGAAAGTGTTTGTTATTTATAAGGGAAAATGTAATAATTTTAAGCACACTACTACAGAAATAACATACAACGTCAAATATATAATGTCAATTTTTTTTATTAAACCGACGTCAAAATATTAAATAAAATTATAATTTTTTTTTAAAAAAAGACTGTTAACATCGGTTTCAACAAAAAATCGAGGTCTTAAATAATTTTTTTTTAAAAAAATGAGTACACTATACAGCGCTGACGTCGTATAGTGTAACTATTTTCAAATTTTTTTTAATAATATGTATACGAGTCGGACGTTTATACTATTGATATTTTTCTTTCTTTTTTTTTTAAAAAAAAAAATAAGTTTACGACATCAGTTACGAAATTTTTTATTTTTAAAAAACAAAGAATATACGACGTCGATGTTATATTAAACCGACTTCGTATACATATTTTTTTATATTTTTAATTTATGCTATGATGTCAACTTTTCCTAAAATCGATATTGTAAGTATCCTATATTAAAACTGATAATCTAAGTCTTATATTAAGAAAAAATAGTTTTCATACTTTTTTCTCTGAAATGAACATGCTAGCTAGCTAGGATAATAGTTTCCATGATGCGTGAACCCAACGGCTAAGTTAGAGTGGAAACACCATATATAAAGCTAAGAGGTCAACAAAAAGATACCTACTCTGGTCTGCTCCTATATTAACTTGAAAGACCCGTTAGGATAGATGACTACTTTAATTAAAAACTCAATGCCGCCAATGACTTTGTGGTCTAGTGGCATCTGGTAGTGGCATTTGGTTGCACCTCATGTTGGAGGGGGCAGGTTCGAGCCTCAGCATCAGCAATGCTTGACTCTTTGTGCTTCAGTAGGTTGAGAAAGTAATTTATGAACAGATACTACATTATAACTGAGTCAATAGTACTCAAAAAAAAAAAAAACTCAATGCCCTTTGATTGGTAAATGAAATGTTGGTATAATTTTTAATTTAATTTTTTGATTCACCTAGTGTCGGAATCGAGCTTCGAAATTTCCTGAAAAATGGAGAAAAAAATTCATGAAAGGTTAATAAACCTACGAAAGGTTTTTTTTAAAAAAACCAAGAGGACAAAGGTAGATGATATTGGGTAGGTTGCAAGTACAAGTCAAGTTGCACCCTCCCCTTAAAACCTTATTTACCGCATCCCAAGGTGCTAGCTAGTAGCGTTGCGGTCTAGGTTTACCAGGATAAAACGTACTACGATTCTAACGTTTGAGCACTCAAACTTAGAACCCGACGAATGGGAACGTGGGTGATCACAGTTACACAGTTGGAGGGGGTAGGTTCGAGCCTCAGCATCAGCAATGCTGACTCTTTGTGCTTCAGTAGGTTGAGAAAGTAATTTATGAACAGATACTACATTGTAACCGAGTCAATAGTACTCAAAAAAAAAAAAACTCGATGCCCTTTGATTGGTAAATGAAATGTTGGTATAATTTTTAATTTAATTTTTTGATTCACCTAGTGTCGGAATCGAGCTTCGAAATTTCCTGAAAAATGGAGAAAAAAATTCATGAAAGGTTAATAAACCTACGAAAGGTTTTTTTTAAAAAAAAAAAAAACAAGAGGACGAAGGTAGATGATATTGGGTAGGTTGCAAGTACAAGTCAAGTTGCACCCTCCCCTTAAAACCTTATTTACCGCATCCCAAGGTGCTAGCTAGTAGCGTTGCGGTCTAGGTTTACCAGGGTAAAATGTACTACGATTCTAACGTTTGGGCACTCAAACTTAGAACCCGACGAATGGGAACGTGGGTGATCACAGTTACACAGATGGCTTGAAAGAAGGGAGAGTAGCATTTCGAGAGAAGAAAACAAATTTCTTTGTGTGTGTTCTATGCTTGTTGTTTTACAAAGCTACTGCTCAACCTGGAACATATATAGTGGAGGAGAGAATTAATAGCATTAATCATGACATTGATAACTGATATGTCATTAAATAGCCTCATATTTATGTTCATTTATGATTGTTTTCTATTCAAATGCTATATAAAGGAATGTGGAATAATGCTTAATTTGTTGTATTTTGTTTACAAGAAGAAAAATCGAGTAATGGGCAAGGAAGCATGAAAAAGAGGCTAATCTTTGGAGAAAACGAAGATTTAAAGCATAAGTAAAACACCCGAGGGCACATCGGGAACCGAAGGAGTAAAACAATAGCGTGGAGATCAACTAGAAGAACTCACGCTGACACTCACGGAAATCACACCGTGAGTGTTAGCGTGAGTCCTCAGCAGAGTTTCTGATCAGGGACTCACGTTGAGACTCACGGTGTGAGTCCCGTGAGTCTCAGCGTGAGTATGCTGATCAGAAACTGATCATTGAAACTCACGCTGACACTCACACCGTGAGTCTCAGCGTGAGTCCCAATGATTAGTTTCTGATCGTTGAGACTCACGATGGGACTCACACCGTGAGTCCCATGTGACTCCTAGTCCTGAAGGGGTGCTGATCGTTGTCAAAAATGATGTATAGTTCGGGTTTAGTATTGTCGTTCCGCAAGGGATTGGCGCTATGGCACGTACTTGTGTGATTATTTATTTTCGGAGCTTTTATAACCCATTAATGAGAATCCAAGCACAAACATAAATAGAAAATTACTAACAAACTACAAACATAAAAAGTAAAGATAGGGATTTAAGCTAGGAATTATTACTACCAAGATGCTATATATTCTTATGGATTAGGGAGAACAATAATCATGGATCAAGAGGGCATACACTTTAAAGAATTCAAGATCCTTCCGAAACTTGAATTAGAGCAAGGGTTGCCCCACTCCCGTGACGTATCAACCACAAACCCTTGAAGAACAAAAGGTACAAAAGCCCCCCAATTCGTCTCCTACTCCCGTAGTGAGATATTTGGGTTGTACAAAGGTGGCTTGAGTTTTTACCCAACTCCCGTTGTAGCAAAACTCTCCAATTACTTGCCAATAAAAATAGCTAGTAATTATTAACAAGATACAAACATACCTCATTGTACAAGCTTATGATTCAAGATTATAGTTCTTCCCCTTATGAAATTATTAGCAAGGTAGCATCAAGATAAATAATAAATTCCTACCTCAAACCCAAACTAAACTAAATAAACATAAAATGCATAAATTAAAAGAGGAAGAAAATAAATTGCATAAGGAAAATAAAATAACATTACATGAAATAAAAAGAAGGAAAATTCGAAATAAAGGAAAGAAAGAAAAAACAAGTGTTTGCTCTAAATCTACATCTTGCCAAGCTTAAACAATTTGGGAGAGGAGAGGGGTATTTATAGGATGAGGAAGGGATTAAATAAATAATATGTGTACAGTAGATGGTCACATTGGATGCTTAGCCTTGCTGGTTTGGTCAAAAAGGCAGAGATTCTCCACCACCCTATGGTCACGTGGTCGATTCCTCCAGCTGCCAGCATTTGCATCTTTTGTATTTACAATAGGCGTCTGTTTCTGCTTACAATAGGCGTCTGTTTCTGCGCAAAAAGAGACGCCTATTGTCTGCTCCAGAATTTCTGCGGGATTTAAGCTCCACTTTTGATGCAATAATCCACCTTTTGAGATTGTCTTCTTCCTTAGCCACCCCCAATTTCAGGAAATATGTTTGTCTTCCACCACCAATGCCACTTTGAATTATTCTTCACCCATTTTATAACCACCACAAAGATAATTAGGTATTAGAATAATAACAATGAGATTAATACTACCTAAAATTATGCTCAATAATATTTCCTACTTCATATTTCATCAAATTGCAATTATTTATCTCAAAGAGGAAAATATGAACATAAATGTGATGATTAGTGACATAAAAATAAGCTTAAGCATGGGGTAAAAATATAATCAAATATGCACTTATCAGGTGCGAAAGGGCGCGAACTTCAAGCTATAATAAATACCTATTGGTGGTTATTTTCTAAATACTTTTGATTTTTTGAACTCTCCTTTTAGTTTTTCTCTCTAGGAAAATTAAAGAACACTTCCCTACACTTGTAATCTACCATTTTTAGAAGATTTAGAGGAAGAATTCCAACATCCAACTTCAATTTCAAGATTATTTCATGCAATTAAATCATTAAGTTAAGTTTACTATTCCATATCTTTTGCATTTATATTTCTTAAAGTTTCTTTTGAATTCCATGTTTATTATTTCAATTGCTTTTAGTTTTACATTTCAAGCATGAATAGTTAAACATTCCTAGGATTTGAATTGAACTTCCTTGAATATGAATCCCAATATGAATTAATTAAATTGTATAAATTAGGTTTTGTATTGTCTTAATGTTGAACTTGGCTATGAATTGAGTGGAATTGATTTAACTCTTCATAATATAATTATGGCCAAATTATGCAAGAGATATTTGGAATTGGTGTTCCACCTATGAGAATAGGGTTACACCATAGCCACACCTCTCATATTTCTTACTCACCTTTGAGAAAAGGGAGTTTGAAGGAAATAAGCACACAAAGTGTTTGTTAAATTGTCTCTTCTAGCCAAGTTGCCATGAGAATGGGACTTAGGATTAGTTGATAGTCCAGTTGATCACGAGAGTGACATTGACACTTAAACCATTTCCCCAAGTTCATCATCTAGACTTGCATAACTTAAACTTTAGCAGAATTTTATGCAAGGATGTTTGGCTCAAATCTCTATTTCATTTATTATCTTTTAATTCACTTATTTGCTCTCGTTATTGATTTATTGAACATGCAACAATCCAATCTCTTTAGGTTAGCTTTCAAATACTCTATGAACCCGTGCTTAACCCCTCATTACTTAAATTCCAATTAAGTCATTCCTAAAGGACGACACCCACTAATCAAACCACTAAAAATACAAGTGGTTTAACCTCCCTCCACTACAAGGAGGTTACACGTACCATACTTAAAACCATGGTACGTGTAACCTCCCTCCACTAACAAGAAATTAACTCTGCCACTAACAATACACTATCATGCATTAATTTTACTTTCTTTTTTCTTTTGAGAGAAAGCAAATAAAATTTCTTTAAATTTTGAGGGTCGTTCGTATGAGGTACAGACACATCTACTCATATCATCACTTGTATTATTCATATTAAAGGCCCCATTGAAAGCATGCAAATTGTTTAGGTTATAATCTATCGATAGAAATTAAAGTAATAATCTTTTCCCCATTAGCCAAAATAAATCCGTTTTAGAAAGAAAGTTCTAAGACACTGATAAAGACATTGTTCATCATGCCTGAATTGAACATTCAGAATCATATCAAAATCAAATAACTCATATTAATAACATATATGTGGCAGCACCTAGCTAGAGATGTGAAATCAATCAGTACTTGAGAGGTGGCTTCTGAGCCGGCAACAAACCAAAGCACTTCTTTAACCTCACTCGATCTCTTTCTTGAGTATACTCCTTCATGCATGGGGAGAGAAGCAAGCTGCAAAAATTAGTAAACACACATCACAGTATACTCCTTCATGCATCTACGCTTATGCATTACCAAACAAAAACATACCATATATACTTGTAAATTGCTTTGGTGTAATAAGATTACTTACCATTGACATGCAAAGCTATCTAGTTTCTTCTTATTCTTGTTTTTGATCTTCTTCTTTTGATCATCATTGCTAGTTTGTATGCTTCTTCTTCAACAAACTTTGCAATGAATTCTGGCTTTCCAGTTAGGAGCATGAGACTTCCCATGAATAATCCAAAAAGAATACCACAACCGAACCCCATTGCCACAGCTTTTACGGTGCATCCGCTCAAAAAACTCGAATCATCTTCTTGGTGGAGCTCCTTTGGTGCTGGAAGTTGCGGTGTCATGCCATTCCCACAACCTTGTGACAAAGGTTTTCCTTTCAATCCATCATTTCCTTGGAATGAATTTGCTTCAAATGTATTGAATTGTGGGCCTTGAGGTATGCATCCCACAAGCTTATTATGTGAGAGATTCAACACTTCTAGAGTTGTAATTCTTGCCAATTGCTCAGGGATAACTCCACCAATTTGATTCAAAGAAAGGTCTAAAGATTCCAACATGGATAAATTTCCAAAAGGCGTTGGGATGTGTCCAATGAACTTGTTACGTGATAAATTTAATTCACGTAATGCAAGAAGATCTCCAATGCTATTTGGAATATTCCCTTCAAATTTATTACTTGAGAGATCAATGGTAATAAACATGTTAAGTACTCTTACAAGTTCACGCTCTTGCCCCTTGACACTCACAATCATTGAATCTTCATAGTAATAGGGAGAGGAAATGTCTTCACCCATATTGTTCAAACCAAGGTACAATTGTGATTTATCTTCATCAACATTTGTCATGGCTTTAAAATTCTTGAAAAACCATGTGGATAACTCCCCTGTGAATCCATTATGAGAGAGATCAAAGACATGAAGTTGAGGAAACAAATGCCCTTTAATCCTCTTATTTCGGATGGATCCATTCAGCCGATTAAATCTCAAGTTAAGAACCTTTAGATTTGGAAGAGCTCTTAACCATATTGGAAATGTACCTCTCAAATTGTTGTGTCCAAGATCAAGAACTTCTAACTCTTTACAATTGATTAAAGATCGTGGCACTGCACCCTCTAATTGGTTATCATACAAACTAAGTATGCTCAAGTAGTTGCAAACTTTAAACTGTGTTGGGATTGTCCCATGAAATTGATTCTGGTGCAAATCTAACACGGATATATCGTTGCTTGCCAAACATTGAGGTATTGGCCCAATTAACGAATTGTTTGCCAAATCCAAAATTATGAGAGAACGTAAATTGCAAAAGGTTGAAGAAACAAGATTTGATGTTGGATTTCCACTGTCAAACATAAGTGTACCAATGAAATTGTTTGTGGAAAGGCGTAGGGCTTCAAGCCGTGTGAGGTTTCCAATTATTTGAGGTATTGGACCATAAAAGTTGTTTCTTGACAAGTCTAGAACAACCAAATTCAACAAGTTTCCTATTTGAGGTGGAAATGTTCCACAGATGTTGTTTTCTGACAATTCTAGACTTTTCAAACTTTTCAAGTTTCTTATTTGAGGTGGCAACATCCCAGTGAGATTATTATTGGAAAGCACTAGATGAGTAAGGCCAGTGAGGTTTCCGATTGCTTGTGGTATTGGACCAAAGAAGCTATTGTTTGATAAGTCTAGCTCATTCAAATTCTGCAAGTTTCCTATCTGTGGTGGAATGGTGCAATGAAACTTATTTCCAGACAAGGAAAGATATTCAAGATTTGTGAGTAAACCAATTTCAGATGGAATACTGGAGTTGAAGGAATTGTCTCCAAGCTTCAAAACTGTTAGCTTGGTCCAATTGGAGATGAGATGGGTTGAAATATTACCGGATATAAAATTAGATGATAATTTCAGAGTAGACAACTTGGTCAAAGATGACAATGATGAAGGAATAGTTGAAATCAAGAGATTGTAGCTAATGTCCAAGACTTGAAGATCTTTGAGTTGGCCTATAGAATATGGGATTTCACCTTGGAATTGATTTTGCGACAGGTGAAGATCTTTGAGGTTAGACAGATTGCTAAAGTAAGGTGATAAAGGCCCAGAAAATTCATTATTAGAAAGATCGAGATACTCAAGCTTCTCCAAGTTGGTGAACAATGATTCAGGAATTGATCCATTCAACTGGGTTAGACTCAAATCAAGATAAGTTAGGTCGCGAGAACATAGTATGAAATCAGGGAACGATATCAATGTAACCCAAGTGAAACTGAACTGTCTGAGCATAGGAAAACTCTTAACTTTAGACGACCAGTCAGAAGCATCTAACAACAGATTATACCCAAAGTCTAGGAGCCATACCTTTTGAAGGTTTCCAATCTGATGAGGAATAACTCCACTCAGATAGTTGCCATTAAGGTCGAGGTACTGAAGCTCCGTCAAGTTCCCAATCTGTGGCGGTATGTTTCCATCAAACTCATTGTAGCTCAAGTCCAAGAAGACCAAGTTGGATAAATCACCGATTGCAGGAGGGATTGATCCATTGAAGCTGTTACCAGTGATGTTGAAACCAGTGAGGCTGGGAAAAGAAGTAAAATTGAGGTGGTGAAGAGTACCAGAGAGATGAGCACTAGGAAGATTGATCTGAGAGACAGCTCCACCAGCATTGCAGACAATGCCCCTCCAATTACAAAGGTTTGTTAGGTTGGATAGTGACCATGATTTGAGTGGAAAAGAGAGGCCGCAACAAATTGACAGGCCGCTCTTCCATTTCAGAAGAGCTTCAGCTTCCGTTGTTGTTGATGCTATCGTCTCCCATGCAAAGAAACAAGACACCACCAGAAAGATGAGCGCTGCATGATTCCAACCAAAATTTCCCATTTTATTTTTCTTTTGTTGGTATGATGAAGAATGAAGATGATACCAAGAAAGATAGGCAGGGCAGCCTTTTAAAGATAGGATGGCCGGAGATGAAACCACACTGCGTGATGGATGGGTACATT
>CM008340.1:3934498-3945924 GCA_002525835.2 Ipomoea batatas
TATATATATATATATATATATATATATAGTCCAGGTAAGGTTAGGTTGCATTATTATGATGAGTACTATATGAGTACTATTTCAAGAGTTTAGTAAAATATTTCTGTCCATGTGTTTTTAACTATCATATAAACAATTTATTTTTTATTCTAAAATCCAACCTCAAGAATTAATTTTTGAAATGGTCCATTAGTTATAGGTCAACTTTTAGCTAACATTTTTTGTTAAGTCTGCCCAACATATTTGTAGTATTAAGTAAGAAATAGGTGAGGTTAGCTATAAATCGGATAAATGTTACATATTTAATATAATATATTGTGGAAAAAGTGATATTTTTCTGATCCTTTTTGTTTTGTTTAAGGGGTCAATTACCTTGATCTTAAAATATAACATACATTAATTATGAGATAAACACACATAAAAACAAAATTGTAAGGGACCCTCAAACAATAAATTTAAGATTAGAAGATTGGCTAAAAGGTCATCAGAAATTTTTACCCAGTTCGTGGATTGATTTCATTGGTTGTGAGGATTCTACAAATCATGCCGGCCTGTAATTAACCTAACCCAATAACTTTTTTTGACTTGAAGCTAGTACAACAAAAAAAAAAAATTAATTGTGATAATAATAATAACAAAGGAATTAAAGAATTAATAATGTTTCATTGACCGGATTTCATTTATTGTATCGAAAATATGCTGGAGACATACATTTGCATTATGGTAAGGAGTGTAAATATAGTAATTGATGTGCTTTCCACCTTGATTGTATGCTTATCAATACCTTCACTCTTCAGTCACAAAAGCTATATGTTTTTTTTTTAAAAAAAACTAGTATTTTCGCCCGTGCGTTGCACGGAATGGATTTGTTATAATATTTTAAGAATATTTGGATCGATATATAATTACATAAATTGTAATTAACATCGAATATTATATAGCGCAATTAATGAAATTGGTTGGATTGATTATGTTTTCTGATGTTTTTCTAGCTTGAATTAGAGCAAATAATTGTCCAACATCCGTGCGATGACATCTTCTTTATAAATGTCGAGCACCAAACTGTTATATTATTGAAAATGTATTTTACATACAATCAAATATTATGTATTGTGACAGAGAAAGTACGGAGTGCCTTAACATCAAAGGAAATTTGGTAGGCACATCAATTGCTTCCCCCTTCTATAAATAGGTGGTTCCACAAAGCATTCATTCATCAACTTCTTCTCAGATAAGAATTGAAGTATCCATCAAGCAACTGTCCTATCTCATTAGCAGACCTGCATACGTAGCAGTGGTTGCACACCTCCTACAATCGCAAATTATTCTGTGGACCCGGTCTACCTTGTAAGGTGTATCCATACACAATTTACATATTAAATGTTTACAATTTACCTTTTAACCCTTCGTCCCAACGGTCAAGGAACTGGCCAAATGGTTTGCTCCATTCACATGGATGGGGATCGAACCCCCAACCTCATGCTTAAGGGACGATAAAGACACTGAGATTAATTAATATGAATATGTGTGAAAGAGCATATTTAACCCATAATAGGTAAAAATTAATTGTGGGACATAAGATATTAGATAAGAGAAGGTTCTAGAATTTGAACATCAATCAGATATAGGTAAAACTCTTGTTGCAAAATGATGCAAATAAAAATACCTAAAAGAGGGTGTTGGAGTATTTGCCATCCGGATTCATACTATTTGGCCAACCATACATATATGGTCCACATGCACTTAATTCCCCCAGGGGAAGATATTTGATAATGACATTTCATTCAAGATCAAACTTCATATATATATTATTGCACAAACACAAAAAGAGACATTTCATAAATGTATTTATGAAGACTTTGATGCAAACCAAAACTTCCTGACCTAAGCTTCAGGTTGGCAGATTCAAATCCACCTGCCACAACATTTTTTTTTTATTAATAATTTTGGCTGAACTAAAAAAGTAAAAAAGTGGATTAGTAAACAAAGAATTGGGTCATAAGTTTAGTGCTATAGTCTTCCACCATTAAAGATTCTTTAAGATTACATCAAATTGTTTTCATTAATAATTAGTAAAGTAACAAATAATTTTAGCCAACCTTCAGACCATTCAATCATTATTATGTGAACCATGATTCATACAGCTGTGTAGATCATATTATCAAATAATGTACATTCAATATACAAATAATATACTTTAAGTATATTATATTCATGAAAAGTACATTATTTGAATACTGAAAGTATATTATTTATAATTAAAATCTATGATTTTGAAGACTCTCGCAATAAGAAAAACTCTTACTCTAGAAACATATAATTTTATGTTGGTAATATGCTGCTACTTAATTCATTGCAATGATGTTGGAAATAAATCTACTTTTACATTAGCTAAAGAGTACATATAATATTGTCAAAACAGCATTCACAGTATTATGAATCTAGAGTAAGAAGTACTATGCCACTCATCAGTAAATGAGTGCAACTTCTTCTATGGATGATGGGGGTACTGAAAAGGTACATGCCCCCCTTAATCTAACTCCCAGATATCTGACTCCGCAGCCCCTAATATAAATCAATTGACATTTGTGAATGGAGTTCTGTTTGGTGAAGCACCCTTCATATCCTGTTGAATCTTGCCATTAGCACCACTCTGTTTTGATCGGTTTTCTAAGTTGATCTCGGAGATTGGTGTTGCCATTTCCTCAATGGATGCAATGGTGGGAATTCGTATCTCGCGTTTCTTTGGAGTCCTATCAGCATTTTGATCAGCCTGTTTGACAAATTTTGAACAAATTAAACATGTGAAGAATGCAGTATAGGTAATTTCTAGACAAATTCTATTTTGAAGAATGCAAAGACTGTACCTTGCAGACATTTTGAAGGCACTGCTCTGTTCTATTCTGGATATTTGATAAGAATTCACCATGGGTTTGTTGCATAGAGTTAAGTTGAGTCGAGCATGTGGTAGACATTGAATTGATTTCCTTCTTACTTTCCCTGTCCTTCATCAGAGAATCTGGAGGTGCATACAATGGATTCGTTTCATGACTTCTTAAAGAAAGAAAAGATGCTATGTAATTTAAAGGTAGAAATATTCAGATACCATTAACTGAAGTCAGCATATCATGGCTACACTGGTTAAATGTTGCATGCATTGATGAGGATGCGGAGATGAATTCCTCGTGTGCACCATGTAATGCAGCAGTTTTTGTCCTGTCAAGGAACGCATTTATAAGCAAATGTTTGCCAGAATCAAATAACGGTAATAATAATAATAATAATAAACAACTTACTGCACAACAGATTCTGTCTCTGTGAGACTATCCTTGGTGAGCTTATTAACTCCAAGCGTGGTGTTCTCCCATTGTTGATTAAAGTGATCAACTTTGTTTGTGCTGCACATATAGAATAATGATGTTACTGAATACTGCTATAAGTAATTTGTGAAGGTTTTCTAAATCTCCACACTCCTCAGACTATTATAGCAAGCTTGATCTATAATCTCTCAGTGATGCCAATTCAAACTTTCACAAATAAATGTAAAAGCATCAACTTAGTTTTAAAGCCAATCTATTACTCTAAGTTGTTCTTTGGTATACTTGCTACCTTAAGCTACTACTTTTCTGCTCCCAGAATGTCCTAATACCCAATTTCCCAGCAGTGTTNGAGGCAATAAATTTTAATAAAAGTACCATTTATAATATAATTTATCATCTTTATTGAGTAATTGAGTTCATAATAAAATCCAAAGAATTAATTTCATTTTGGTCCTAAATTTATAGGTAATAGTCCATTTTTAATTCTTTTCTTTTTTTCAAAATATTCACTTTTGGTCATAATATTATTGTGGTATTCCCATTTTTTTTTATCTTCTATCAACAAAACAATTTAAATTCAGTTAAATAGAAGGCATTTCGGTCTTCAACTATGAATTTTTTTTTTTAAAAATAAACATAAAAAAAATATAGCGGGTCAACATACTTTGTATTAAAAAAAAGATCAAAATATTATTGTATTTAACGGCATTTCAACGATTTTGCTGACGGATGACAAAAAATTGTCATGCCACAATAATAATAAGACCAAATAAGAATGTTATGATAAAAGAATGACTAAAAGTGAACAATCACATATAAATCTATGATCTAAAATGAAATTAACTCAAATCCAAATGCATTTGTATTTTTTTTTATTTTATAAATATTAGCTATTTCATTTATCGTTTTTGTTTGGGTTGTTCAATATTATTAATTAAGTATTGGACTTGGAATGTAAGTTGGACGAAAACGTTAAGATAATTTAGAGAAGTCGTCGGTAATAGATTAGTATGGGCATAGATAACAACCACTACCATACGCCAAAAGTTATATATAGTAGCGAAGATATAACTTTATTTTCTTATATTTACTTAGCAGTCAATACCATGTTTTGATGTTAAAATGTTAGACTTAGCTCTCCAAGTCTGTGCCCAACAAGTGTGAAAGCCTATCTCATGACGAGTTAGGTCGACTCAAAATGCAAATGTAATACTAAATCAAGAATATATTATTTATTATTTATATAGAAAAATGTGATATTTTTTTAGGACAAATGTAATACTTACATTTTTTTATATGTAAAAGTATTACTTTTTTTAATCAAAACTTTTACAATGTCACTAGTGGGACTCAATCCATGATCTTTGTTCCCAAACTTCACCCCTGTGATTAGTTGGGCTATCAATGCGGGCATATTGATTTGCTCTTGCTCATAGAAATAGAGGTTAAAAAAAGTATATATAAAAAAATATATAGTAACTTTATACAATTTTTTTTAGTCACAATGAAAACTCACAACTTATCTAAGAATGTACAAAAGACATGCACGGGATAAACTCTGCAATGTGATTCTAACCGGCAGATGACCACAATGAGATAAACCAATATAAATTGTTCATAATTTTTTTTTGAATGCTACTGACTCTATTACAGTGTCTTTCTCAACCTACTGAAGAACAAAGAGACAACATCTTTCTCAACCTACTGAAGAACAAAGAGACAGCATCTTTCTCAACCTACTGAAGAACAAAGAGACAGCAACGCCTCTACTGAGGCTCGAACCCACCACCTCCCGTATACAGAAAAGGGTTTGATGCCACTGGACCACAAGGCCCTTGGCATAAATTGTTCATAATTGATCTGCCAAGTCAAGAATGATCAATAGGTCACTCATACCGTACCAAGAATTAGAGACTAGAGAGTACAACTTTACATTTTTTTTTAGTATAAAAACAGAAAATTTTAAATTGAATAGATACATTGACAAACCTTTATTATTGAAACTGTAAAAGTGACACGGATTGATACCAACTAGATTTAAGCCGTTTAACGATAATTTTGATTGCTTTGACTTTAGAGATGGACTTAGTGGAAGTCCCTCCTAGTTGACTTTTAAAAAAAATATTATTAAACAACATTAATGGATGCTAATTAATTGTACGGAATATAATCACAGGTCAGAACATGATAATCCTAACTTTTGGTCTGTCCTTTGAGTGCGGCAAATTATACTATGGACCCAAGTCTATCTTGCAAGGTGAATTCATATCGATGTTCACAATTTTAGAACTCTATATTCATAATTTTAGATATCAATATACAAAATTACATTACTCAATATTCACAATTTTCGAACTCACAATTTTGTTATATAGATTCAAAAATTGTATTATACCATTGAATATAGAGTTATGAAATTGTAAATATAGACCTTCACCACGTACCATTAGACATTTTAGGTTTACCATCAATAAACGATATAAGATATTATAGAACTCCAAACAAAAAATATTTCTCTTTTATTGAACACTTCGAGAGAACATAAACCTAAAATTACACCTTTTTTTTTTCATCCAATCTTGCATGCCTTCTTTGTTTCATTCAAATGTCAAAGAGAAAGAGAGAGATAATCCATTTGCTTACGCTGCGATATTTTAGGAAAAATATTTGTTTATTTATTTATTTTTATTAGGAAACACAAGGAGAAGTGCTCAGTCATTTTCATGGATTCAAAAAAATCATTGTCCCTTTTCCATCAAACACATAGCATTATATTGAGAGTTTGAGACTTAGGTGTTTTCATTTATTGTCCAAAAATTATTAAGTTTTTAGAGACACTTGGCAATTAAATTAAAGCAACAACACATTTTATTATCACAGTTATTAATTTGCGATTGACTATTCATGCAACGTGTCAGTGATACAATTCATATGCACCGAAAATTTTTATGATAATTTAAATAAATTTTCCCTCCTCTGACTATGCTATATAAGACTTTTTATGCGATAAAGATTAGTGACATGTGTAATTACACTAATTAATTTCTAAAATATATTCATGTTAGCACACCAGCCAGCAGATTAATTTTTTTTTAAAAAATTACATATTTAAATACCATAAATCTAGACTAATTGATGTTGCTAAGGTTATATATTACTTATGACTTATTGAATCAGACTCAATAAAATGTACGTATCGGACTCCCAACTCCTAGTTAAGGCCAAAGGTCACAATGAGACAATAGGTAATTGTTACTAAAGCACAGAAGGGAAAATTGTAAGCCTCTAGCTCCAAGGGTGATAAGAAATTAAACTAGCTGATTTGTACACTTATGATGCTTTTGTAAGATATATTAACATGTATAAATATAGTTTTTATAAAATGGGGTTGAGTTTCAATTTTTGTTCAGTACAACATTCCATTACTCTCGATTCACTCTAAAAGCATATGTTTGATTCAAAAAAAAAAAAAAGGAAAATATAAATCCTATTCCCTCATGAATAAAATAGGCAAGGAATGTTGTGGTATATGGACCTCCCAAATAGGAGGGGAGGTGTTCGAGCCTCAATGAAAACAGTATTGACTATTTGTGCAGAGTCAACAGTCGCCTCCATTGAGGGTCAAACTCACTTCCTTTCTCGTGGGAGTTTAAATCGGGTGCCACTAGACCACAACGTCTTTGACTGCTATATTATTGTTAATTACTCAATTCTAGCATTCTATATGGGTGTGTTTGGTTCACGGGTTTACACACTATGAATGAGAATTAAAATCATAATTAGTATTTGGTTGACAACTTTTTAAATCACAACTATGAGATTTGATTACCCATTCAATTAAAAACTCATTCTCCAATTAAAAAAAAGTATCATCCCATCTTATTGGTAATATGATTTTTAAGTTTGGATTAGCGCTTTTAGATTTTTGTTTTGAATTTTTTTTGTTCATATTGGTGCTTTAGATATCATTATATTATGATCAATTAATTTGTATTTTTAAAACCTTTATTATCATTATAGGGTCATACATAACCAAACATCAATATTAGTAATCATTCAAATCAACCCTACTACCAAACATGCAAAATATTTGCACCAAAACTCATATCATTACCAAATATTTGATTCTCATTCTGATTTTAATTCCGATTCCAATATTCCAACCAAACAAACCCTGTATTCTTCTTCATGGGGTTGAATTAACAGTATGCCTCCATGCATATTCAAAACTCGAACAGACACTTAATTAGCTTGTTAATTACTCATCAATTATAGCTTTCTATTCTAATCCATCTTGTTGGATTAACACGTAGCTCCTCCATATTCAAAACTCAAACCACTCATTTCATCACACATCATCAATCTATAAGATATTAGCTTAGCCTACTTTACGGCACGCAGTGAATTATATTGAAATATTGATTTTTAGGAATTATTATATTTCAACGCATGTGCACTGGATATGCATGCCTGTATTTTATTATGCCTTACGTATATACTACAACGGAGTAATTATATTATTTATTTTGGGAATAAATTAAAGTATATATATAGTAATAATAATTAATTAGCGGTTGAAAATGAAAATGTGAAAATCTTAACAGCTGGAGATTTTGCATCACCCTTATGAAATCACTGTTTCCAGGTGTTGTGTTTTGAATTGAGTTGGGATCGCAGTGGATTGTTTGGTCTCCTGACTCCACAAAGGATACATACATTGTATATATGCTTATGTAAATGTTAATTAATTAATCTCAATTTTATTTTAATTGAAATAATTAATTAATTAAAGCACGCTACGTCATGTATATGCGTGATGATCAAACGTTGTACAAAGTTTTAAGGTTTTGTTTTTAATTTTGAACTTTTTTATTTTTTTAATGTATGATATATGTTTATCCAAGTGTTGATTTGTTTGGCGATGAGGTGGATATGTTGGTGAACTCGTGGTATGTTTAGCAAAATTTCAACAATCATCGAAGGGGTAATTACGTATGTGTATAAGATTTGGTGATGTTTGACTTATTAATTGGTTTAAAGTTTCATCTAGAAGCTAAGAATGATGAGATTTATAAAATAGTTAGATTGGACGGAGTATTGGTGATTAAAAATTGTGAACAAAATTATTTGTTTGGAAAAACAATGGCACTAGAAAAGTTGTAACACCAAATGATTAATAAGGATATTTATATTAAAATGTACATTTTTATATGTAAATAATTTGTTAATTTCTTATTAATTATATAAAGGAAAATGTTCAAATAGGCGCTTCAAATATAGACAAAAAATAATTAAACCCTCAAATTATGCAAAGTTTCAATTAGACACCGCAACTCTTTATTTTGATATCATTTAGCTTATTATAGCTTCTTAAATTGATAATAGGGAATATTTTCTGAGTATACCTCCCCATACGTACCATATATCTGCTCAGTATCCAGTCAGACCACAGAGAAGAATTATTCTCAACCACGATAGACCATATGTTTGATCACACCGACCTAAATGCAATTATCGAGATATATAACTAGGAGTTGCAGTCATACTTCATACATTAGGGCCTGGCCCCGATCCTTTGGGACGGGACAAGCGCCCCGAGCAGGGTTACTTGGAGATCCAAACCTAGACTCCTCATTGGGTAGTCAGGAATCTAAGTACATGTAGTTGTCGAGGCCCTAGTCCCAAGCTGAAGGTAACAGGTTAATCAACCTGGTTGCATCAAAATGAGGAGCGAAGGTGCTTAATTATAAAATTTTATAATTTAAGGACTTAATTGCTATTAGACCTGAAATAGATGGGTCACACTTGTGTGAGACCGTCTCACCGTGGGGCAGGTCGGGGCAAGGTGAAAATGTGATACTTATACGCACAAATGTCATACTTATATGCTCAAATATAATATTAATCAGGAATAAAAATTTTGTTACTTATTATGGTAATGTAATACATTTAAGGAAAAATGTAATACTTTTACATTTCGATTTAAAAGTATTACATTTTTCCTCAAAAATATTATATTTTTCTTTATAAGTAAGCGAAACATTATTTATTATGGAAAATATAATATTTTTACATCAAAATGCAAAGTTTTTATTATTATTATTAATGGCACATTTGGAGATTTTCTCCAAAAGCTCGCAACTTTTAGGTCGAGTGAGAATTTTTACACGTACGAGATTTGATGCAAATTATATTTGGAGTTTGGACCATGGTCTATGTTGTATGATGGACCATGATCAAATGCGGTGTTTTTTTATATTAAGTTATTAATGGCATCAATTAATCATGTACTATGTTTACAATATTTAATTTGTTATATATGTTAATAAACTCAAACTTTATAATTTATATAAACATTAAATTACATGAAAACAAAGTTTATAGTACATAAATATTACATAGGTGCACTATGTTTAAGAACATTCATCCTAACCTATACTATGTTCATAATATTTTTATATGATCATAAATATAAGCGTTAATGTATATAAACACTAAGCTGCATGTATATACATTATATATATTTTTATTCATTTTGTAGTAGGTTGATAATGGTAATTATTCTACATGCTAATCAAAACAAAGTTTAATGTGTATAACCATATGGAGAAGGGAATTGAAGAATACGAATGATAGTTAATCATGTCATCATTTTAGACTAGAATTCACCTTGCATGGTAAACTCTGGTCACAATATAACAATGTTTTTTGGCGTAGTGCGGGCAATGGGGCGGTGGCCTTGATCCAAATGCCTTCCCAATCACATTTTAAACTAGAATTCATATGGTATGTTTGCACGGGCTTGACTCACTGGTTCAATAGGCAGTATTTAGAGAAAGAGACTAAAATTTGATTTCGATAGCAGTAATGTGAAGATTATGCCCAAGGTGGGTAGTTCATTCCCGTATGCACACCGAACAATGTCTGCAGAGTCATCACTAAATTATCGTAATTTATATATTCTTAAATATTTTGTTGGCTCGATGTGTGAAGTTCTTGAAGTTGGAGATTTAACTTTTTAAGAGAAATAGAATTCACCTTACATGATGAACTCTGATCCACGATATAACGATGAAACATTCGGAATAGTGCAATGGGGCCAAGGGCGTTCCACCGCCCTAGACCTTGGGCATCCAAATGCCTTCACAATCACATCTATTATATTGTATCGTCTAATCTTCATTTGTAGTGTTCCACTGCACCGCCCTTTGATCTCCAATGACTATAAATAAATTACTATTTAAGACGATTCAATCATCAAATCAATTCGATCAATAACTTTGACGGGTAATCTCAAGATGTCATTTCGGTATTAATGGAATCTATATATATATGGTGAAGTATTGTCTATAGACTATATATAGTGTATACACATTGAATGCGACGTTGGTTACACATCACATATGAAGCCATATGTGATCCAGTTTGTTTAATGTCTGTCTTGTCTACCTAGCTTATATATAGCCTTATAGCTAGCTAGCTATAGATCGAGGTGTGCAGTGTAGATGTAATGTATCATCATAATCATCTCCTCTAAAACCCTACCTAGTTTTAATACAGTTGTAGCTAGGGATATTCATAAATGCATGCATGGCATGCAATAGATATACATATCTTTATGTAGAATTAAACCACTGTCATTTCTTCTTATTTACGAGAGAGACCATCAACCGTAGGGAAGCCATGTTTATATATATATATATATATAAACATGGGTTTTCCTGCGGTTGATAGTCTCAGGTGTGGTTGTGCGGTTAAATTTGAGCCATTGGTCTTGTCTAAATCAGTGTTTAGGATTAATAGTGATTAAAAAAATGCTTGATGGCAATTTGATCTTTTTGCATTTAGGTCAAATTTAAGGTGTTTGAATTTCCATCGTAAGGTCCGTAGTTTGTGTGCTTAATGTGAGTTAGTTATTGAAACTTAAGGTGCTTGAATTTCCTTCTTAAGGTGTGTGGATTTCCTTCTTAAGGTGCGCGATTTGTATGTTAAGGTGCATGGTTTGTGTACTTAAGGTCCGCCATTTAAAATCTTTAGGTTCGTGGTTTATGTTCTTAAGATGCTTTGTTTGTGTGCTTAAGATGGACGGTTTGTGTACTTAAGGTG
>CM008340.1:3963694-3984166 GCA_002525835.2 Ipomoea batatas
GATATTGGTTTGAAATATTGAGCTTGTTGGGCACTTACTCCTGCAACTCGCGACACCATTACAGGGCCAATGGCTCTCTCGATAATGGGATACAAAACAAGCTGAAAGACCAGAAGGCTGAACCCTGAAAACACACAAGAATTGACTCCATATTGCAGTTGAACAAAGAGAACAAATGTCTAAATTGGCTAAATATGCACAATGAAGTGTTCTCAATCTGATTGTTTGGTTAAAATGAACTTTGGGACGTTCTCAATTGCCTCCGCCCAAGAATTCATAGCCACCTGATACTGGACTTGGCCCTTTCAGGCCTCCACTCAAGAATCCCTAGCCACCTGGTACTGGACTTGGCCCTTTCAGGCCTCCGCTCAAGAATCCCTAGCCACCTGGTACTGGACTTGGCCCTTCAGGCCTCCGCCCTAATGCAGAAGTTGAATGAAATAGAAAGTTAGGCAATGTACCTGAGATTGCAAGAACCACTCCAACCTCATCTGAAGAATAGCTTAAACCGCCAAGGTTTCTGGGACTCTCAGCCCATAATGAGAATATCTGTACAGAAAACCAGTCATATATACCTTGCTATGACTATAAAGGGCTTGAAACTGGAAACTGGAAACTGGAAACTGCAAACCAAACACCATATCTACCTCTGTATAAGCCATATCGTGAAGCGAAAAGACACAATATACTATGATAGACGACATCAATGGCCAATTTCTTAAAATGCTAAATTTCGAAGCTGGTTTTTCTCCATCCTTAGCCACTTCAGGTGCAGCCTCCAAAGTTTTATACGAGTCGGGAGCTGAAACACGCGCTGAATCATGTTTGTGCAGTGTTTCCTGCACGGTCACAAGTGAAGTGAAGTGAAGAAAAACCAAAGCATATAAAAGAAATAGGCAAATAGCACAGCAAAGCAGGCGTACCGGCAACCAAAATGAATAAATGGTCACCATCAACGCGAAGACTGAAATGCATAGGCAAGGCAAGATGTAGGGAAATCTGCAGAACAACAGTATAGTTTGTAGTCGACGAGCATTCACAAAGAGAATTAGTAAGAGCAAGAAAAAAAGATTTACCTTCCAAATAGTGAGTCTGATGAGAACAATGAAGGATACTTATCTGCAGGCTTCATTCAGAAGCAAATTAAAATAATTAGCACAACCAATAAGCAATGCACTTCACCAAAGTTTTTTAAAAAAAGTGAAAAAATTGCAGGTAAAAAGCAAAGATTTACCTGTGCAAGAAAGCCCCCCAAAGCTGGGCCTATGATTAAACCTATTCCCCAAGCTGTGCTAACCTGAAACAGAGAAAAACCGAAACAGAAAACAACAGTGAGGATTTGGTTTCGCCCGTGTTTGTAAAAATGAACTAATTGGCATACGAAGGATTGCACCATAGTCCTAAGGGCCCGTATTTAGTGGATGAGGTAAATAGCGGGATAAGGATTTTAAGGACAGAATAATGTTACCGTTGACATTCCCAAAGAGTGGTATCGATCGGGAAAGACTTCTGCAGCAAATGCCTAGAGTTGGACATTCAAGAAAGACAACATAGAACATCAAATGTGAATCAATGTAAAAGACAGATAAGAAACAAACCATGAGGTAAAAAAGATACTTTTACTGGTCCAAGCAAACCATTTAAACATCCATGTAGGAATCTTGTAATGATTGCCATCCAGAAGTTCACACTAAACCCGAAGAGAGTATTGAAGATCACCCTGAGATCAGATAAGTACATAGCAAGATCAGATCAAATTCTCAAATTCACTAAAGAATCAAGTTAGCACCATAAACTAGAAAACTTATGATGAGAACCTACACTGAGATAGTGCCAAATATAATAACTGGTTTTCGACCATATCGATCAGCAATCAACCCCCAAAACACAGATGTCAGCGCCCTCCCAAGCATGAACGCCGATCCTTCACACATTCAACCAAACAATGAGCATTCCTTATAACAATAATCAACCAAAACATAACATAGCATCATTTCTTCCAAATCCAGAAAATCGCCTACCTACATAACCTGCATAGTAACCAATATCCTCTTCTGTCTCTGCAATTTTGAAATCCCTTATCTGCCACAAAAGATTACAGTTTTATCCATTGAAATCTATTAACCAATAAACTAAATTGACCCAAGAGGCACAAAGAACAACAACATGTTTAGTTCACAGAATAGACCTGTAACAGAATGACTATCCTAGGAATAGGCTTACTCCGATGTTTGTCAATGCTTTTTATTCCATTAACAAGGCCTACTCCCGGGAATGGGGAATAGCTATTCCAGCCCCTATATTAGGGCATTAGGCTATTCCAGGCCCCGGGTATCCTGTGAACCAAACATGCTATAAAAGCTTAGGGCATTAGGCTATTCCAGGCCCCCGATATTCTGTGAACCAAACATGCTATAAAAGGTTAATGATATGATGTGCATAACTTACCATGAAGTAAAGGAATGGAAAGAGAGATGATATTGGGAGTGCTGGCGTGCTGCACATATGAGCAGGATAAGTAACATGTTAAATATGGGGATTAACTAAAATTTCACAATCTAGACTAGCAATATTAGTACAAAATCAAACATTTTCTAGGGAAAAAAAGATTGAGGCCAAGAGAACAGTGGGGTGGTGGATGAACTTGAACAATAATGGAACATTAAGGTTGTAAGTAAGTAATTTGGTCGTATAATATATGTATATATGTGTATGTATACCTGTACAAAGCACAATAACCCAAATGGAAAGGAGCATCTTGATGGGGATTCCTGTGTGCAACTCCTTCTGCTGCTCCACCTTACAGCCTGGGCAGTTCTCATAGTAACATTTCTCCTCTTTCTTCAGCAACGCCTCCTTGTACTCCGATCCCGATTTACTCGCCATCCCGACCAAACCTTAATTTTCTCGATGAATTTTTTTTTTGTGAAAAAAAAAAATTGTTTTTGTTTCTGCTTTCTTCTTCTTCTTTCTCCTTCCTCTTCGATTGTATTGGGAGAAGAGAGGTATAAGAAGAAGAAGAAGCGAGAAAGTCCAGAAACCTGGTACCTGAGTCAGTTAATGTTGATGGGTGGACAATTTATTACGAGGAACACCTCTCACAAAATTGCTCCCATGTGGATTATTGCACCAAAATGAAAATGAAAATGAAAATGGAAATTCATTTTTATTTATTACAGGCAATTAAATTGGTGGATTTAGTATAATAATAATAATTAAGATGTTAGAAATAATTTTAATAAGATAATGAATGCATCATGATGAATCTACGATTTTATTAATGATCATGCAACGGCCATGCATCGGGCATCGGGCATAGGCGCCGCCAAAACTGCTTGTACGACAAGTCAATGTTCGTCCAATGCATTGAATATAATTATGTTGGTGGAATTTCTAATCAGTGGCAAAGTTTACCATCACTACTTTTCAGAAATGGAAATAAAATTTATATATTTTTAAACTACATTAAAATACAATGAAATACAAATAAATTTAATTTAAAAATACTAAGAAAAATAAGTAAAGAAAAAAGTATAATATTAGTCATGGATAAATTTATTAATTATTAGTTATGAGAACGAAAATATTTATGGAAAAAGATGTAATACGAATCATGGATAAATTGATTACTATTTATAAAAGAAAATGGAATATTTGTTAGGAAATTGCGATAATCTTGATATAAAATGTGATTAACGTGAACTCTCTCTCGTGTGTTAATGGCAAGATGTTTGGGGTCGATGCCTTTGCCTAGCCCACCTTCAGTCCATATACAAAATTCTATTCATGGAATATGGATGAGATTACACGGGTTTGTTTCAACGCAGCAAGGTCCAACCCGACACAAATGTAATTAGTCTTCAATGTGTGGTTGCCAATCTTTTTTAAAAATGAATAATTTTATACTTTAAATAAGATTTTTTTTTTAAGGGAGTATTGTGTATTTCCATCATTTCTAACTATAAAATTTTTTCATATGTAGTGTATAATTATTGAATCATTTACATATTTGATTCCTTTATTCAATTTATCATGCAACCTTAGCTAAATTTAAATAGTCATCGATGACTAGCCCAGAAATTTAGCCTGAAAATTTAACGGCATGATCAAATGTGATACAAATTGAATAGTGATGCACCTAATTTAAAAATTTTAATAATCAAGAACTAAAATTGATACATGTATAAAAATCGATGCACTAAAATTGATATTTTCTCAATCTCTTACTTAATAAGTCTTTAAATTATTGTGATTTATTCCCTCACAATTTTATCAAAATAAATTGAAATATAGAAATTCAGGTGATGGGTTTCAACTTTTGTGCACAAACATTTTCCCCAAATCGTAAAACTTTTGGGATCTAACGTTGCATCACTGCTTACGTATATTGCGCCTAAAAAACGACAAGAACGACAGAAACAGACACAACTCGATTTGGATTGACTGCTACTCACATCTAATCAATCTCGCCGTTCAGATTTTTTTTTTTTTTTTTTTTGAGAAGGCCGTTTTAACTCTAATTATTCACATATGAACGGAATTACAGCTGTCACCTAATTTAAGTTTTTAGTATATCAAATGCAACCTTGTCAATGATTTTGTGGTTAAGCGATATGTATAACACATAATAAGCTCACGCAACAACACAATTCATGTGACCTCAGTAGAAACATCAACCAGTGCTTTGTACTCGGCCTCCGTAAAAGAACGGGAAATAGTGCATTGCTTGACATATGGATAGAATGAACAATGAACAAAGGTGATGCATGTAGCCACTCACCACAACCTGACTCAAAAAATCGCTCCCCTAGCAACAATATGAATAGCACGATTGCAGATCATTTAACAAACTGTAAACATATATCAATAAAAGAAGTAGCAATTTCCTTGACATCATCAATAATCAAACCCAAAGAAAATTGAAAAGAGAAAGCTTTAAAAAGCGAAACAAATTTACTGGGCATCAGTTTCAAGTTTTCAACATCAAGATTATCAAAATTCAAATCTTTTATCCAACTCAACGCTTTACGAATAATGAGGGCCTCAGCTTCCTTAGACGTGTAGATACCTTCCCACCACACCCTCTTAGCAGCATAGAATTCTCCATTTGAATCTCTTATTACCCAACCAAAACCCATACACCTTAATGTTAATATCACTTCAAAACAATAAAAGTAAGTTTCTCACAAAAAAAAAAAAACAATAAAAGTAAGTCTCTCAAATTATTGATCTATTTTATTATTTGAACAATTATTCAAACGTCGGTCTGGAGTTTCCCTATTCGAAACCTTACTTTACAACATTAAAAAAAGTCACTTAATAACTTGTCGAAATTTCAATTGCGAGTGTAAGAGCAAGGCCATCAGTGGTTCATAGTGGGTTATTGTCAGAAATGAGGGTGACGTGGATGAGAGATAGAAGAAGAGAGAGAAAAAAAAAGTTCATTCTGCAAGAGAGGGGATAATGGCAGAAAATGGGCCCCACTAACATTAACATTCAGCCTCATCACGCGTGCGTGATGTGCAATTAGTGCGCCCAGCAGTGCACGCGCCCGCTGGGCGCGTCAGGCGCACCTTTTTTTTTTTTTTTTTAAATCATATTTATTATTATTTTTTCCTTCTCCCCCATTTTCTCTTTCCTAATCTCACTTACAAAAACTCCTCAATAACCGCGAAATATCCTCACTGATAAGGATGCTCTAATGCACTTAATCACATTTCACTTGAGATGTGAACTAAATCCACTTTCTGCCTTTGACAGCATCCTTACTAACGAATATTTAGAAGTTTTTGGAACGATAACATCCTACATGAAAGAAAGAGAACCAGAAGAAAAATGGAAAAGAATGACCTGCAAAGTATGGTTCTTGGAACAGTAATGAACACTGTAGCAGCGCAAATTAGCCATGTTAGGCGTGAGAAGCGCGTCCAGTGAGCGGATGTACTCCACGCACCCGCTGGGCGTGTCAGCTGCGCCCCTCTAACAAGTCCTATTTTTTTTTTATTTTTTAAATATGACTTTTTTTTTCTATCATCTCATTTTTTTTGTTTCTTAATCATATTTACAAAAACACCTTAAAAAAATGGGCTGCTTTGAGGCATAGGTAACTCGTTGACCGATCAACAATAAATTATTGCTACAAGTAACAAGATGACTCAAGACTAGTACAATGAAATCAGAGAATTTGATACCAATTATTATTATTTAAAAAAAAAAAAAAAAAGCTCACTACCTAGTACCTAGCTACCTACCAATAGGTTCTTTTGCCTTTTAGCTTTTGCCTTTAATCATGAGTTCATGACTGTCGAGTCCTTCACATATAGTACATATCACTCACGGGGACCTTTTTTTTTTTTTTTTTTTTTTTTTTTTTTTTTTTTTTTTTGGTGGAAATAACACACGAGGACCTATGAACTGAAATAAATAACACGACACATGGGTTAAAACTTTCAGAAGAGAGTCTTCACGAAGGTGTCCAAAATCCGACATGGAAATCCCATATTTTGTTTCTGAGTACTTCGTATTATAAATCAAAATATACAAATATTAATTTTTTTAATACTACTGACTCTGTTACAATATAGTATCCGTTCATAACTACTTTCTCACCATACTGAAATACAAAGAATCAATGTCACATCCACTGGGGCGAGAACCCACCCCTCCTTCCCTTATATATGGGAGTGCAACCGGGTGCCGCTAAACCACAAGTATTTATATGCACCGGAGAAAATTATAAAAATTTCAGGACAAATTTTTTTTTTTTTTTGAAATTTGATATGATATATTCAAGTTTTCAGATGTAATAATGAAATTAGTTCTTAATTTTCTCTTGAATACATGTTTGATTTTTGCCATGTCACTATATATATATATATAATATAGGTTGAATAACCTAAAATATTTTAAAATTTTAACAAATTATACAATAAGCCAAAGGATCAAAAAAAAAAAAAAAAAAACTATCCACAGGTATAATCTATATTTGTAATAAATAGGGACAAAGAAGAAAAAAGAAAATGGTGAAAGAAAACCTTAGAAATAAAACTAGACATTGGACTAGACAGTGCAAAAATAAATATATATGTCTAGTAACTTTAACAGTAAATATAAGACTTGGCAGAGAATCACATTTCTTTCAAAATTCGATGCGAAATGCATGTTGATTCCACAAAGCATACTGCATTCATTCTATAGGAAATGTAATATATATAACATGAACTAAACATGAGAATGTAACATTCCAAAACATATATTTAATCTCTTGGTAATGTCATCTTGATGAATTAAACACTCCCTTAAGATAATTGTGATCTTGTCTTATAAATGACCGCTCAATATGAGTAGCTAAGATAAGTTGCGAAGAGATATAATAAAACATTAAAAATGAAGTGACTATATTATTTAATGTGACGTACTATGTTAGTTAATTAGACAAGCATACATTTCACACTCATTGAATTGAAGGGAATGAGACTCATCATCATGACTAATTGTGGCATATTTTCTTATATATGTAATATTGAAATGTAACCAAAAACCTTAATTAGTCACATTGTCTAGCACTTTGCTAAAGAAATTGGGAGGGGAGGTATATATGGACCGGGGGAGGGAGAAACTAGCTAGTTTTCATATTATATATAAATAAATAATGTGTCATATATATGTAACCTTTAAAAAGTTTTCCTGTTTTTTTTTTTTAAATACAATTGACCCTATTACGTAGTATTCTTCTCTCAACCCGTTGAAGCACAAAGAGTCAATTTCGATATCTCCTCCACTGAGGCTCGAACTCATGACCTTTCATTTGAGGGAGGCCACTACATGCCATTTGAGCACAAGGTGCTTGGCAAAAATAATTGAGAAGATTGATTTTTTTTTGGTTTTTTTTGGTTTGAACTCCTAACCTCTTTTAAGGAACAAGAGGGCACAGCTACTCACACCAACCAAGCTAGTTGGGTTAACAATATAAGATTGAAACAACATACACTTGACACTCGTTGAATGAAAAGCATTGAGACTTATCATAATGGTTAATGTTAAAAAAAAAATAAAAATTAAAGCAAGTGCAAAAATATATTAAGGAACTCTAAAAAAATCCTTACTCTTTGAGTATAATGTACTCACAAAGCCTAACTCGAGTTATTACAGCAACCCCAATTAGTAATTTTTTTTTTATCTTAGTTGAAATAAAAAGGAAATAGAAATTAAAAATAATATTTCAACAGTCCTATTTTATATGCTTGATTTGGTTAATTAAATTTGACTGGTATTAATAAATAATCAAATACATAAAAACCAAATTCATCTTATTCAACCTTCTCTCTCTAGTGTGTCTAGGGTTTTTTCTCTCCCAAGGTTTTTCTAGGGTTTTCCTTCCGGTATTTTCTTGGTTTCTTCCGATTCTTTCTTCGGTGTTCGTTTGCGGTTTCTGCTTCGGCTTCTGCATGGCGACGAATAACGAGACCATGGCTGGGTTGACGGAACGTTGGGCTGATATGGCCTTGGAGGATGAGGATGTTGATTTCGAACCAGTCGGTGAGGGAGTTGGTGTGATCGCCGAACAACAGTCTTGGGTTATTGTGGGACGGTTTTTAACGGAAAAGCTTGTCAAGGTGGAATTTATGAAGCAGGTTATGGCTTCGGTATGGCGCCCCGTGAAAGGTGTTCAGGTTTCGGAACTCTCTCCGAACCTCTTCATGTTTGTTTTCTATCATTACTCGGACGTGCTATATGTGCTAGAAGAGGGCCCTTGGTCATTCGAAAATAACACGTTGGTGTGTAGGAGGGTTCCCGACGGTGTGCTTCCGGCAGAGGTTCCCCTGGACGCGGTGGATATGTGGGTTCAGGTTCACGAATTACCCTTGGGCTACACGTCTGATATTGTGTTGGAGCAGGTGGGTAACTTCCTTGGCACTTTCATCCGTTGTGACGACAGGTTTGCGGGGACGCCATGGAGTAACTTTTATCGGATTCGTGTGTCGATTCCGGTGTCTCGCCCGTTAAAACGTCGCATGAGGTTGGTGAAGCGCGACAAAACGACTTGTTGGGTGTCCTTCAGGTATGAGCGGTTGCATTCCTTCTGTTTTTTCTGTGGCATGCTTGGTCATGCGTATAAATTCTGTCTCAAGGCGAGGGAATCATTGTTACCGGTTGCTGAGTACCCGTATGGCGTGGGTTTGAGGGCTGGTGCTAGTCGTGGTAGTCCGAGACCGGTTGGCGAGCCATGGCTAATACCTTTAACCGGGCCGATAGCTACTATGGCGAGGGAGGAATCGGAGGAGGGGCGAACTCCGGGTGTAGGGGTACGAGGCAGTGAGCTGGTGCCGTCTGCTGTGCATGTCGATGGTCCGCCGGTGGTAGCAGTTTCCAAGCGCCGTCGTGACAACTCGGGTGGCAGTAGGAGCAGTAGTACTAATGGTGATGTGGCAATGCATGATGTGTCAAAAAACTTGTCCAAGGCGGGTTCTGGTTCCCAGACCCGCCCGTCATCATGAGTACCTTGAGTTGGAACTGTCGTGGCTTGGGCAATCCACGTACAGTTCGCGAGGTTCTGAGCCTGGTGGCTCGTAAAAAGCCTGAGTTCCTTTTTCTGATGGAAACTAAGGTGGGTCGTGTTCATGCTGAGAGAATACGAGTCAAGCTTGGGTATGAGGGGCTCTTTAATGTTGATAATGCAGGGTTGAGTGGTGGGTTGGCTTTGTTTTGGAAGAAGAATTGCTCATCGAGTTTGTTAAGTTTTTCCAGGAATCATATTGATGTGGAGGTGACTGTGGCGGCCTCGCCGCGGTGGCGGATGACATGCTACTATGGTTACCCGGAGCGCAATAGACGGAGAGAGGCGTGGGATTTCCTCCGAGCCATGGCTGGTAGATCTCCCTTACCATGGGTGGTCATTGGGGATTTCAATGATCTCTTATATCAGTACGAGAAGAGGGGTGGCAATCCGCATCCAGATGGTCTCCTACGCGGTTTTGGGGAGGCTGTAGATGATTGTCAGCTGACTCAAATGCCGATGAAAGGATATCAATTTACATGGGAGAAAGGAAAAGGAACGGAGGAGTGGATGGAGGAGAGGCTTGATAAGGTGCTTGCAACCGCGGGGTGGTGTGGTCAACTTGATGGGGCTATTGTAGAGAATATTTTAACCCGGTCTTCTGATCACTCAGCCTTGTTTCTTAATGTTTGGGGTGAAGGGGTGCACGGTGGCAGTACCCGGAGGGACTTTAAGTTTGAGATGGCTTGGTTGCTTGATGAGGGGTGTAGGGAGGTGGTGGAGACTGCTTGGCAGGAGGGTAGGCCGAATGGTTTGCTTGACTGTGTGCAGTACTGTGGTGAGAGGCTACAGCGGTGGGGGGGTGATCACTTCCACAAGTTTGGTGAGCAGATTAGGGCTCTCCGAAAGGTGCAGTTGGGCTTGCGTGGCTCGCAGGATTCGGCTTCATTAGCCGAGTTTCGGCGAATTGAGGATCAGTTGGTGCGCCTTGAGGCCCAAGAAGATGTATTTTGGAGGCAACGGGCGAAGCAACACTGGTTAAAAGGGGCTGACGCAAACACAAAGTTCTATCACAGGTATGCTTCTGCTCGTAGGAAAAAGAATCACTTATCTAGACTAAAAAATGATTCTGGGGAATGGGTGGAGGGTGATTCTATGCGGTCTATTGTGCTAGATTATTTTGAGAATATTTTCCATTCCTCTAATTCTGCCATGATGGATTCTTTTTTCAATTCTATTGTTCCACGTGTGTCACAAGTGAGTTGTGAACAATTGTTGCGCCCTTTCCATCATGATGAGGTTAAGTCTGCCATGTTTGCTATGTTTCCTGATAAAGCTCCGGGTCCTGATGGGATGAATCCGGGGTTCTATCAGCATTATTGGGATGTGGTTGGGGATGATGTGTCTCAGTTTGTTCTAAATTGCTAAAATACTTGTACATTCCCGGAAGGACTCAATGAGACAAATGTGGTGTTGATTCCTAAGAAGAATGTACCTGAGACAGTGTCTGATTTAAGGCCTATAGCTCTATGCAATGTGATCTATAAAATTATGGCAAAAGTGCTAGCGAATAGAATGAAACCACTCCTAGGGGATCTCATTTCGGAAAACCAGAGTGCGTTTATTCCAGATAGGCTGATAACTGATAACATCCTCATTGCTGCGGAGGTGGGGCACTATCTACACAGGAAACGGAGTGGTTCGGTTGGTTGGGGTGCTCTAAAGTTGGATATGGCAAAGGCTTATGACAGGATGGAGTGGCCTTTCTTGCGCAGAATGTTAATTGCTCTGGGTTTTCCTGATCGTTGGGCTGATTTGATCATGCTATGTGTCACTACGGTGTCATATAATTTCTTGCTTAATGGTGTTTCCAGTGGCCGAGTTGTTCCTACTAGGGGATTAAGGCAAGGTGATCCTCTATCTCCATATTTGTTTATAATCTGTGCGGAAGGTCTTTCTTTGTTGTTACAGCAGGCTCAGACAGCTGGCTCCATTCACGGATGCAGGGTTGCGAGAGGGGCTCCCCCGATTTCCCACTTGTTCTTTGCTGACGATAGCCTTCTGTTCTTTAAGGCAAATGCCCAGGAGGCAGGAGTTATCAAACAATGTTTGGAAAGATATGAGAATATGTCAGGCCAGGTGGTTAACTTCCATAAATCAAATGTATGTTTCAGTAAGAATACTTCTGTGGAACATAGGGAGGAGGTGGCAACTATACTTGGTGTGTCTCAGGCCTCAAACTTTGGTAAGTACCTGGGCCTTCCTGCTTTTGTTGGAAGAAATAGAAAAGCAGCCTTTGCTTATATTGAAGATAAGATCAGGCAACGGGTTAATTCGTAGAATAAGAAACTGCTGACACAGGCTGGTAAGGAGGTTTTATTGAAAAGTGTGGCACAAGCTATGCCAACCTTTTCAATGAGCGTCTTTCTGTTACCTGAGTCAGTTTGTTTATCTATTGAGAGGGCTATGAACGGGTATTGGTGGGGTTCAGGAAGTGATAGAGGAATACATTGGAAGGCTTGGGACCGGTTATGTGTGCCAAAGAAGTTTGGTGGTTTGGGTTTCAAGGATCTCCGTGCCTTTAATCTAGCTATGCTGGGTAAACAGGCTTGGCGATTCCTCACAATGCCACACTCCCTTGTTTCCAGAATTTATAAAGCCCGATATTTTCCCAAGACTACTTTTATGGATGCTACTATTGGTAATAGTCCCAGTTATTGTTGGCGTAGCATTATGGAGGCACATACTCTTGTTTGTGGCGGTGTGCGACGAAGAATTGGTAATGGCAGATCAACTTCAATTTGGGGTCACCCGTGGCTTCCTGATGGCTTGGACCCTTTGGTGGCTACCCCAATGCCTGAATATCTTAGGGGGTCACTTGTTTCTGGTCTGATTGATGTTGCTAGTGGCTCGTGGGATCTGGCCATATTGAATGATATCATTTTGCCTGGGGATGTAGCACGTATTATTAGAATTCCGGTTTCACCATCATATGATGATTCTTGGTTTTGGTATGGAGACCCCAAGGGCAATTATACGGTTAAAATCGGCTATAGGTCCATTGTGGGTGACTTTAATGGTGCAGCAGGTGCATTTGATAAATGGGGCTCGCTCTAGAAACTTAAAATTCCACCTAAGTGGAAGACTTTCCTTTGGAAAGCCTTGAATGATATCCTTCCTGTCACCACCAATTTGCTTAAAAAGAGGGTAGAAATATATCCTACATGTGCTATGTGTGGTCAAGAACATGAAGATGTTATGCATGCTTTAATATTGTGTGATTATTCTCAACGTGTTTGGCATGGGTCTTCTTTACCTATCTCTTCAATAGTTGGGGATTCCTTTTGCATGTGGTTCTCCACCATATTGGATGTTTTGACCAAGGAAGAAATTGATGTTGTTGTGGCAGTGTTATATCATACGTGGAGAGCCCGAAATTCAGCAGTATGGGAAGGGGCGTTACCGCTGCCACGCAAGACCTTAGTGACAGCGACAGCAACGCTAGTTGCTTGGAGGGGAGTTCATGCAGCGCCCATTACCAGTACAGTATCTACAGCTGCCGACGGAGTAAACCTACCGGTAAGCTCACACCATGCAACAACGTGTGTCTTCGACGCAAGCTACCATCCAGCAACGTTAAAGGCCTCTTTTGGTGCGGCTCTGCTCACAAGCGATGGCGGCTTTAATGCAGCGTGTTCAGGGCCACTCCCGGACTACTTTTCACCATTAATGGCAGAGGTTGCTGCGTACAAGGAAGCCCTGTCATGGCTGCGTGGAAGGGGTTTGGCGGAGGTGGCTTTGGCGACTGACTGTGCACAGCTCCATGCTCAGATCCACTCTACTGCTGCATCCTTTTCATATGTTGGCTTATTGTTAGATGCATGCAGGGCGGAAATGGCCAATTTTAATTCTTGTGTTATTTCTTTGATTCCAAGATCGGCAAATGTTATTGCTCATACTCTTGCTTATACAGCCGTTACTCAGGCTGAATCTTTGTACTGGGACTCGGTCCCTCCTGACTCGATCTCGAGGTTTTTATTCTAATAGAAGCTATTCAGTTTTTGTTTTCAAAAAAAATTTGACTGGGATTTATAATTTAATATTTCATAATATTAAGTGTATTATTAGCACATAAAAATATTTATGTGCTAATAATAAGAAAATATTTATGGCTAATTAGAAACCATATTAAAAATATTTATAAACACACAAAAATAAAAACTTAAAATAATAAAAATAATATATAAAAGAAAATAAGCAAAAAAAAAAAAAAAGTTAGCTAGAGTGATTGCCAACTCCAATCACCCAACCCAAGCACTCACTTAGCTTCTGAATTGTTCATCATAGCTTAAGAATAAAGTGAATATTATTTTAGATTAACAACATAGAAAATAATGATAAATTAAAATCAAGAAATTTATTTATAAACAATCATTACATAATGAATAAATAAATAAAGTTTTGTACAATAATTTACTGAAAGCAAGGGAGCATGAAGTCATACGAGGACGAAAATGGACTGATAATGTATTCTACTGTATTGTAGCTGTCCTACTTTAATTATTCATGACAGGTAAAATAATTGTGACACCGATTCAAGCCGGGAGCCATACCATACATCTCAGAGGTATGACACAGGTGGACCCAAACCGTTAAACGGACAGATAAAGATTCGATAAATATAATTTACCAAAAGAAGAAATAGTATATGGCATAAAATTTCACTTCATCAGTAATAACATATGTACTTTGAAAGTAAAATTATTATGTATCATGATAAATTAACAGAGAATGGTACTATATAGAATACTTTTGGAAGTAAAAGCATTTTATAACTTGCTTGCTATGATTAGTTAATTATTATCTAATAGGTACCAATTCTTTGTATACTTAATTAATAATGAAATTGTCATCTCTACACACGAGTCTAAAAAATATTGATGGATAAATGGTAATTATGAACTAAAAACAATGCTATAATTATTTGGCATGACACATTTATAGTTAACAAATTATGTACTTACTACAAAAGTAAATGTTGAGCAAACGGAAGGAAAAGAAAAAAAAAATTGTGTTAATTTAAACAAAATAGCATCATTTCGAACAAAAGTCCACAATACGATTGTAGACATTGGCCCACCATATGCAATAATTTGCCTATCACGTTTACTGCACATATTTACATAATTGAGCAACCAAAAAAAATGCCATTTTCATTTTATCTATTTAACTTATAGTCGAATAAACAAATTTACAAATAACCAATTCATCCGAAAATTTGTAATATTTTATTTAATAAAGTCAAATAATAAAAATGAATATAAATTATATTTCTCAACTATTAATGTCAAAATACCAAACTTCTCCCTATATTATTATGCCCTTGTCAAATTTGACTTATAATCTTTTTCCTATCAAAATTTTTATTCTTTGACCTAATTTCATCAAACTTACTACCTACTTATAAAAATAAATTTTTTTTAAAAAAGGTCAAAATATACATTATTTTTTAAGATTTGAGCAAATAGCAAATGGTTGCCAATTTCACAATATAGGAAAGGTGACTTCTAATTGTGTCATTCAAATTATTTTAATACTTTTCATATGACAAGTTAATACAATAGGTTGAGAAAGTATAGATAAACAAATATTACAATGTAATAGAGTCGGTACGCAGTACTAAAAAAAATGACAAGTTAATATAATTGATTTACTTGAATAATATTAAAAATATATATAACTGATAATTTATTAACAATGAGTTAAACTAAATAAAATTGTATCAGCCAAGGACCTTGTGGTCCAGTGGCATCAAACTCTTTCCTTTATACGGGAGGTGCATGGTGGGTTTGAGCAGTAGTGGAGGTGGTGAGTTCGAACAGCAGTGGAGTCAATACTTACTCTTATGCTTCAATAGGTTGAGAAAGTAGATATGAACAGATACTGCATTGTAATAAAGTTAGAAGTATTAAAAAAAATAAAACTGTATCAAATTATTAAAAACTTAGCAAACTATTTTTTTTTTTTTTAATGAGAACATGTGAGATAAGATGGACAGTTTTGCCAAATAATAATAGAAACGTACAGCAGCATGGCAGGCCACTGGGAAGTGGGATCATTCTAGTTAATAATGTGTCAATGATTGGAAAAGATCATGGCAGGTGGCATGGAATGCACCGCTGTGTTGTTGGTCCATTTATTTATTTTAGTTAGATATATAAAGACCATATTAATGAATATAGAACAAAAATAGTATAGCAGTGATCAACATCATAGTTTAAACTTGTCGAAAAATTTAATATATGATTTTCCAAAAAAAAAAAAAAAACTTTAATATATGATTGATGTTGGCCGAGCCCTTGAGAACTTTCAGTTCTTATATCGTGGACCGCGGTCCCAAAACGACGTCGTTTTAGTAAGTGGGAGACGGAATCTCGTAATGGAAACTACAGTTCATTCCAAAAGATACTGCCTTACATTTGTTTTGTTATTATCGAATGAAACTGTAATTATATCAAAAAGTAACTGTAGTTGTGTTGAAAAGAAAGTGCAGTGTATATGAAAAGATACTGAATAACAGTTTCACATTTGTGTTTGATATTATCGAATGAAACTGTAGTTATATCAAAAAGTAACTGTAGTTGTGGTGAAAAGAAAGTGCAGTGTATATGAAAAGATACTGAATAACAGTTTCACATTTGTGTTTTTATATTATCGTAGTTATATCAAAAAGTAACTGCTGTTGTGTTGAAAGGTAACTGCAGTTGTGTTGAAAAGAAAGTGCAGTATATATGAAAAGAAAGTGAGTGGCGCGAATTCATCCGTCTGTTTTCATTAATCAAAACGACGTCATTTTGGGACCGCGGTCCACAATGCATTGTGGACCACGGTCCACGATATAATTTGCGGAGAACTTTGCCCACATGTTGATTCATTTTTACTTTCTTCTTCACCCAAAAAGTTTAATCCCCAACTCCAAGGGCCTCCCACGAGGCCCACGCCTCAGCCCAAACATTGTCACGGGTGAGACTCAATCCCTAGTCTCTTTTCTCAAACTTCACCCACGTGACCAATTGACCACTTCATTTTTACTTTTGTTATTAAAAAAAGAGATGTGGCAAATTATTGCGTATATCATAACAAAAAGTGCATTTTTAATATACTAAAAGTATATTAGTCGTGTACTAAATGTACAATTGTACATTATACAAAATAATATACTTTCGGTACTCAAATAATATACGTTTTCTTAATACAATATACATTCTTAATATAATAAAAATACATTATTTGTGTATTGAATGTATATTACTCCGTATTTGATAATATGGTCCACGCAATAATGATAGTAGGATGTATCCAAATTTTAGTATCAGTGTGAGGGTATCGATTAAGTTAATTTAATATTATTTTATGATGTATACAAATATAAATATTCTCATTAATAAAAGTGTTATTTCATTCCAGAGAGAGAATTCTTTTGGCAAAAACAAAGATACCAAAATGATTTTGGGGGAAAATAAAATTTGTACTTTTGTAAATCGTGATTTTACTCATTTACCTTTCTATTTAAATAATTATATTTTTGTATCTATAGATTGACTTTATTTTTTTTAAAAAATTAGTGGTATCAATTTTAAAATTTTACAAACACACACACACATATATACACATACGTATAGCTAATTAGATAGCTATGTTCCTAGTTACAAGAGGGAATAAACAACAATAAAATTACAAACATTTCAACAAAATTAAACAAAGCAACAAGGTTATATAAAAATAATTTTCTTTTTTTAAAGTAGGTACTTACTTCCCTCTAATAGAGTATCAAACATATGCAAGCAAAAAGATAAGAATAATGATTTCTAGCTAGTGTATAAATATGTTTGATGCACATCCAGAGAGGTGGATCCAGAATTTTATTTAAGCGTGGGCGAAGACGCAAAGTTAAAATAAATTAAAAAATATCAATAACAAAATATCAAACACCAATAAGATTAGCAATCATAATCTCTAATAAGCAGAGAAGAAAATTAGCAGTTTGCCATTCTCAAAAAATAGCACTAATACACAGAGACAATATACTAATTACAGAGAAAATATGTCAATATACACAGTAACACCATCCCATTGTTCACAATAGTTATTTTGTGGACCACGGTCTAAAAACGAGGTCGTTTTGCACAAATTTTTTTTACGCTACCCATTGCAACATACATTTTTATAACTCATAATGTAAATTATTCAAAGGCATAATGTATATTATTCTAACTCATAAAGTACATTATCTTACCCCAAAAATTTCATTATTCTAACACATAATATACATATATTATTCTAACACATAAAGTACATTATATTCTAACTCATAATGTACATTATTATAACTCATAATGTACCATTTTCGAGGTTACTGTTATAAGTTTTTTTTTGTTTTTTTTTTGTTTTTTTTTTTTTGGAGAAAAAGCATACATAGCAGGGCAATTGGGATTGTGCTAGCTGGTTAGCTCACGTAACTATATATGATTGAGAAAAAACATACATGTCGGATGGGTGTATGTACACGGCTCTATATTGGGTGGTTGTCCATTCAATTCATTTACTAAATACATGCTAACCATAATATTGTACAAAATAATTTAATGGAAAAAAGACTTTCATGCTCTTCCAATAAACTTTGCAAAAATGTTTTGGCTCCTAAAATATGAAACCCTCTAAATGCGGCTAAGGTGTTGTATCACTAAAAACAAAATTACCTAAATACTCATATATAATGTAAAATCATAATATATAATTAAACATGTGGCAAAAAGTAATGGTTGATTGGTTGATGTGGACCTTGTGAATTAAACATGCATGGTCATATGGTGTATTTAATTCTTTTTGTTACATTTAGTTTTGTTTGATATAGCAACTTAGCTAGCCAATTTTTTTTTATTACTATATATATATATATTCTCTTGTTTAATGTATTAGAAACAAATTTGAAATTGTCATTCAAAAAGTGATCCATTCTTGCCTTCCAAGTTTTATTGAACTCGTGCCCTCTGATATGATAATCATGTTTCACTCAATCAGTTACCTTTTTCGATGTTAAAAATGTACATTTTGGACTAGCGAAAAGTGAGGTCGGGATTTTCATAAAGAAGAAAAATGAGTGAAAAATTAAGTGAAGGGAATAGAGAAGCACAAATAATCAATATAGCATCCGCTAAAACCCGAACCCACAACCTCTCATATATATATTTTTTTTAAAAAAAAAAAATCTTCGTATCTCTAAACCACAAGTGAAGGGTAATATTTGTAAGTATTTAAAAGTGGAGAGATAAAATTACTACTGATCCCTTCTTACAAAGTGAAGGGTAATATTTGTAAGTATTTAAAAGTGGAGAGATAAAATTACTACTGATGTATAATTGTATAATTGAAGGGAAAAAAGAAAAAAGAAAAAAAAAACTGTCCTATACTAATCATATGGGAAAAGTATAAATGGTTGATGTGGGATGTGGACCCTTTGAACACATGGCGACCTTTTTTTTTTTTTCCTTACATTTAATCTTCTTTTGTTTAATGTCTTAGAAGTAAATTTGAAATTGTCATCCAACATAGCTAATCAACTTTGAAAGCAAAAATATTCTTTTAAACTTCAACATCAAGGAATTGTACTCACCCAATACGGGTGTGTTACGTTGCTTTATGACACAAAAATAAACTTAAGTAATAACATGTGTAATTTGAAAGCAAAATATTCTTTTAACTTAAAATGATCGAATATTTCTGAAAATAAAAATATTTTATAACTTCTTATATTGTGATTAGTTAATTGTCAAATCGTTAATTATTAATAATGATGTGTAATATTGATGAATATTTTACTTTTTAAAGTATATAGTATGCCCAAAGAATGTGGTTTTCAATGAGTTGGAGAAAGATGCATGAATCACGTTGCCACAATTGACTTAACATCATTTTTCGAGGTGAGAATTAAAACGCGTGTTTCATCTCAATTACAAATCTAAACTGATAAGTGAATTGCACATATACGTATTACTTTTTGAAGCAACACGTGGACTATAGATTTGAACGCATAATCTTTGACATGGAATTAACTCTGATACCAAATTGAAACATATGTTTCATCTCAACTAAAAATCTAAGCTGATAGGTAGATTGTATTTTTATATTTATATATTATACGCTCAACCGCGCGTGAGTTTGCATAAAAGATAGCTAAGATATTTCACAATTCAACGCATAAGCTATTAATTAGCCCTTACAATTTCATAAAACACCACTAGGCGTAGCTTCTCCTTGCTAGTTACCCTTTACAACTCCCATCCAAGTTAACTCTTACTGTCATATTAAGAGATGGATCGGAAATTATGAGACAATTTTAAAATGAAGAAAAAAATTAAGTTTCTTGCTAGATAAAGGAATTTTTCATTTTTTGTTCTCGTACTCTTATAATGACGACTAAGCACGCAATAAATGAATATCTTCCCAGTCAACCATTATACTGTGAATCATGTGAAAGATGAGTAATTGACATACAAATTTATGTTTGGAGATTCATTTTTTCATCAATGTTCATTTCTTTTTGTGTGTTTTATAATATTTATTTTTAATATACTACACAAAAATAAAATATAGTATTTAAATTGAGAACAATTCCACGGTATAATCAGTCATTATACGATGGACCATGGTCCAAAATACATTATGGACCACAGTCACAAAACGACGCCGTTTCAGTAAGTGGAGAAACAGCGGTCGTAAGTCGTAACGAAGCTCCGTAACTGATACTACAATTCATCTCAAAAGATATTGCCTCACACTTGTTTTTATATTATCGAATGAAACTGATGTAGTTACATCAAAATGTAATTGTAGTTATGTTGAAATGTAACTGCAGTGTATATAAATTGATACTGAATAACAGTTTCACATTTGTGTTTTTATATTATCGAATGAAA
>CM008340.1:4066420-4079048 GCA_002525835.2 Ipomoea batatas
CCGATCAATTACAGCCCAAATGAGGCGCTGACCAACTTCTTGAATTAATAGATCATCTTCATAATTCAGGAAAAAAAAAACCTTCCAAAGGAAAGAAATCTTCATAAAAAAAATTGCCAAACACATTGTGCTCAGATGACATGTAGTGACTCTTATATGAAAAGTCATGCAATATTCTTTAATAGGTTGAGAAAGTATAGATGAACAAATATTACAATGTAATAGGGTCAGTTGTATTAAAAAAAAGATAATTCATAAAATTCGGTCATTAATGCCCTTAAATCCGTCAATTTATGCTCTTTAAATACGCGTGGGAGCCTTTGCCCTGATTAGGTTTGTATATTTGAGTGTATCAATCGTATACAAAATTACAGAGGAATAAATATATACTAATACAGAGTTATAGTTAGACTAGAAGTAATCTATATTTAAGAGTCCTAATACTCCCCCTCAAGCGCAGGGCGGAGCCACGACTTGAAGCTTGTCACGCAAAAAAGTGAACCGGGGCGCAGCAAGTGGTTTGGTGAAGATGTCGGTCAGCTGGTCCTTGGTTGAAATGAAGCTAACCTGTAGTTCACCGGAGGCCACCTTGTCCCGAACGAAGTGGTAGTCAATCTCAATGTGCTTCGTCCTAGCATGGAACACAGGATTGGCACACATGTAGGTTGCACCCAGGTTGTCACACCAAAGCCGCGGAGGAGCAACAGGTGGAATGCCTAAATCACGGAGTAGAGACACAATCCCAGTAACCTCAGCACACACATCAGCAATGGCCTTGTACTCAGCCTCAGTAGAAGAACGTGCCACAGTGCGCTGCTTCTTACAGACCCACGAAACTAGATTAGACCCCTGACCCCAATAACACAGCGAAACCACTAGTGGACTTCCTATCGACAAGACATCCGGCCCAATCAGAATCACAGTAGGCATGAATGCCTAAATGAGAGGACCGACGCAATTGCAAGCCATAATAATGCATAGTACCTCTAACATACTGAAGAACTCGCTTCAGCTGGGCCCAATGCGCAACAATCGGGAAATGCATCTGTTGGCACAACACATTAACGGCAAACGACAAATCAGGACGAGTTACCGTAAGATACTACAGCGCACCAGCCAAACTCCGGTACCGAGTGGGATCCGCATACAAGTCAGACGAGTCAGGAACAGACTTAGAGACAGGCACCGGAGTGGCCAGCGGTTTGTAGTCCGCCATGCCTGCTCGCTTCAGAATGTCCAACATATACCGCTTCTGTGACAACAACAAACCACCATCCATAGGAACCGTCTCAGTACCAAGGAAAAAACCAGGAGTACCAAGATCACGTATCTTGAAAACAACAGACAACTTAGAAATAAGCCGAGACAACAAAGCAGCGTCACTACCCATGACGAGAATGTCATCAACATACACCAGCAAATAAACACGCGACTCCCCCTGTGTGAAAATAAACAGAGAGACATCCGTCTTCGACGCTTGAAACCCAACAGATAAAAGAAAGGACTGGAGACGAGTAAACCAAGCACGCAGTGCCTGTTTAAGCCCATAGAGGGAGCGTTGGAGCAAACAAACGTGAGAAGGATGATCCGAGTCAGCATAACCCGGAGGCTGACTCATATACACAGTCTCAGACAGCGCACCATTAAGAAAAGCATTGTGCACATCCAGTTGACGAATAACTCAACCAAAACTGATAGCCAGAGATAGCAACAAACGTACCGTAGTGGGTTTGACCACAGGACTGAACGTGTCAAAGAAGTCTTGACCAGCCACCTGGTTAAATCCCTTGGCAACCAACCTTGCCTTGTGACGCTCAACAGTGTCATCCACTTTCCGCTTCGTTCGAAACACCCACTTACAGCCTACAACATTTATACCAACATGAAGAGGAACGAGACGCCATGTCTGATTCTACGACAGGGCATTAAACTCGGCATCCATCGCCTCACGCCACTCGGAAAAACAAACGGCTGCATATAGCAAGTCGGTTTCGTTGGACACACTTCTGCAGACAAGGCCACCAACTCGGCACCTTCAGCCCGGACCCTACTCCGCGTCATGGGACCCACACCAAGATCAGCCGCACGAGGGACTGTGCGAGACCAAGACCGAGACCGACAAGGCACACTTGCGGGCCTAGCAACAGACGGAGTAGGCAACTGCACAGAGCTGCCACCAGAGCGGACACAGGCAACACCCCAGGGCTGAGGCATAGAAGCACAAGTAGGCTGCGAGGAAGGCTTAGATGCAAAAGGAAAAACTTGTTCATCAAAACGCACATGCCTACAGATAAAGACCTTGTTAGTGCTCAAATCCATACATTGATACCCCCAAAACGACTCAGGATAGCCAAGAAAAACACAAGGAGCAAACCTGAAACTCATCTTGTGACGATTATAAGGACAGAGGCGCGGAGGAGAGCGATGCAACATAAAATGCAGACTATTATCTCGCAGAACCGGTGTAGGCATCTTATTGATTAAATACACCTCAGACTTAAAGGCATAATCCCAAACCGAGACGGAATAGAGGCATGCGCAAGCAACGCAAGACCAGTCTCAACAATGTGCCTATGCTTACGCTCAACGCGACCATTTTGCTCGTGAGTGTAAGCATAGGACTGCCTATGACGAATGCCGAGTTTAAGAAACTCAGAATGCAGCTTCTTATACTCAGCACCCAGATCAGATTGAATTGATTTAATGCGACAATTAAAAGAACGTTCAACTAAAGCACGAAACTAAGCAAAAATCGCATATAAATCAGACTTTAAACGCATAGGAAAGAACCAAGTATATCGAGTAAAGTCATCAACAAATATCACAAAGTAACGATATCCATTAACTGAAGAAATGGGCGCAGGCCCCCAAATATCAGTGTATACTAAGTCCAAAACATGCAAACTAGAAGACTCAACCCGAGAGAGAGGGAAACGCGCAGATTTCCTCATCTGACAGGCACTACATAACGAATCTAAATGACTAGAAGAACTAACTAAATAGGATTTCAGAATACGACTCTAAACCCGATAATAAGGATGACCCAGGCGCCTATGCCACACAGAAGCCGATGCACGAGCCGAAAGAAAAGCAGACGCAAAAGAGACCGGTAGAGTATACAGGCCACCCGAACTCTTACCACGTAGGAGCACCACCTTGGTGCGGATATCCTTCACAACAAAGAATGAGGGATAAAATTCAAAAAACACATTATTCTCAGAGGCAAATTTCTGAACAGAAAGTAAAGACGCAGATAGCCTAGGAACATGAAGAACACGAGACATACTAAACGAACGTAAAGGAGTAGATATCGATGTATAGCCAACACTAGAAATAGGCAACACGTAATGAGTCACCACTTGTATAGACATCGGAGGCGGTCAGAACTCCACTATTCGGAGTAGCATGGTCGGTGGCACCAGTGTCAAGAAACCAGGTCTGAGAATCCAACAACTCACCAGAGGAGGCATCCTGGTAAACCATATTAGCCTGCGAACTATCAGAATAGCGACGGTAACACGTCACAGTAGAGTGACCCGGGATGTCACATATTTGGCACCGAACGGCACCGCCACCGCCGGTACGAGTCTGACCACCCCCACGGGCAAACTGACCGCCACCACGCCGCTGCCGCCCACGCCAATTCTACCGACTAGCAGCCGCCTGCTGACCACTCCGCCATTGCTAACCACCGCGCCGGCCACCTCGGCCGGAACCAGAACCACGCCGAGCAAGATTCGCAACTCCAGCAGCTCTGCCGACCACTTACGGATACTCACTGGCGAGAGAAAGCTCTTGGGAGCCCAACAAATCGGCAAGCTGCTCCAAGGTAAACGGCTCCGGGCAAGACGATAGCGAGGCCGTGAAAGCACAGAACTCCGAACACAGTCCCTGGAAAACATAGATGTTCTGTTCATTAACAGACACCGGCCGGCCAGCGAGCACCAAATCTTTGAGGAGAACCTTCACTCGGCCAAGATAATCCGCAACCGAGGCTTCTCCCTGCTGGATGGTCTGCAATTGTGTGAGGAGGTAGACAGTCCGGGCACGCGAAGTAGACGCCAAAGCCAGTTCGATGGACCGCCACGCCGCCATTGCCGTGTGTCGACCGAGCACAAGCGACATAACCTCTTCACTCAAAGAGGAAATAATCATGGACAAAATCCCCTGGTCCTGCTATACCCAGGCGTGATACGCCAGATTCGACGGACGAACGGCAGCAGCAGATGACGCCTCAACGGCGGGAAGAGGCAGCGTAACCGGCAGACAAGGAATGGTGCCGTCGACGAAGCCCATGAGGTGCTGACCCTTTAGAAACGGGACTAGCTGAGCTCTCCAGAACACAAAATTCCGGCTAGTGAGTTTGATACTCACATAATGATGGGCCTAAGACACCGAAGGAACCATCGCATCAGAAACAATCCACTCAGAAGAAACGGCGGCAGAACTGTCATTTGCGGCCATGGAAAACAACCTAGTGATGATACCATATTAGGTTTGTATATTTGAGTGTATCAATCGTATACAGATTACAGAGGAATAAATATATACTAATACAAAGTTATAGTTAGACTAGAAGTAATCTATATTTAAGAGTCCTAATAGCCATGCTTTTCAACGCATCATTATGTTTTCTACTCAATTCTAGTTTTCAATATACAAAATTTTCTTTCTTAGGATCAATGGTCAAATATGAATTACTTTTTTTTTTCTTTTTAAGGCAAATGCAATCCAATTTTGACTAATATATCTTTGATATTTTAAGGTGTCGATTAACACCAATACTTCTTGCACCGGTACTACTTAAAATAACTTTTAGAATTATTCCTAGTACTATGAGTGTACTGCGTTAATCCCCATTGTACTTGGTATAATTATGTTTTTTTTTTGAATTGCAGCGATAATTAATGTGTATTTTCTTAAAATATAATATATATTAATTAAAAATTATAAAATTTTCAAAATTCAAGAAAATATATGATTAAACTAGAAACAAAAAAACTAAATTTTATGCTTATTGCATAATGGATATACTAGATTTTGTAATAACAATTTTCCTTTTATCCATTTCGTATGAAGACTTTTTTCATCACTAGGGACATTGAGATACATCACTGTTAGTTCAAATTTATAAGAATATTATTTGCAAGTTAATAATTAATTAGGAAACCTTCTCAATTCCTTTGCTAGAAAAAGAAATATGAGATTGTTGTAAATTAAGACGTTTCTCGCGTGAATTCTTGTTTCGTTTCATTCCACGAAAATAATAGACATAACAATATATGATAAAGTAAAAAGAATACAAGAGTTTTTGGAACATCATCAATCCTTTATTACTTATCATTCAATCCAATATATATAGGATATACAGTTTAGTAGATAGTATTTGGGAGAAGAGACCAAGGTTTAAAACTCGACAGCGACAGTGTGGAGACTGGAGATTATGCCCAAAGTGCGCAGATCCCTTCTATGCACTGGCATTTGGCCCTGTCTGCTAAGCCACTGAGTTATTGTGATTTGCTTCCTCCCACATGCCCTGTCGGGTCGGAGAGTGGGGGCCCTTAGGGTTGGGGATTCAACATTTGGTAAAAGAAGGATATACAAAGGTTCAATATAACTACAAGTCTATAATGTGATGTTTGGTTGAAATGAGGGAATTAGGGAGGAATGAAATTGTAATTCCATGAAAAAAGAATAAGGTGAAAATTCAAATTCCATTGCTTGGTAGGCAGGAATAGAATTACTAGAAGTGAAAAGGAAGAAGTGAATAAAAAATAAAATGTATGTGTAATAATAATAATAATAGTAATAATAATAATAATGATAATAATAACAATAATGATGATGATGATAATAATAATAAAAAAAAATTATAATTCCGTGTAAAAAGAATAAGGTGAGAATTCAAATTCCATTGCTTGGGAGGCAGGAATGGAATTAGTGGAAGTAAAAAGGAAGAAGTGAATAAAAACTAAAATGTATGTGTAATAATAATAATCTCTTATTATAATAAAGAGAGGGGATTTGGCCTGTGAAAATGCTCCATTCTCCCGCCCAAAGACTTTTGACTCTTTTTTTCTTTTAAATAAAAGCTTTAAAATAGATTGCAAGTAAACTGATTTTGAATATTTAATGCCTGTATTAGTTGTTTTGTGTATTCCATTTTCCAATGCCCTTAATTGCCTTTAACGGATAAAGTTATACATTGATTAAAACAAGTCATTAAATAGTATCATTTACCAATGTGCTGATTACTTTTACAAGTTACAATAAAAGGCATGCTAAAAAATAATGATTACATATTTTGAATTTAAATTTGGGGGGGGGGGGGGGGGAAAAAATTTTAAATAAATAATGTNNGGGGGGGCAATAGCCTATAAATACATCATGTCTTGAACTGAAATCACACATTCACATTGGAGCACAAGAGAAAAAGATCAGGAAACAAAGAGGTATTTCCCTTTATTATCATTTTAAAGCTCTATTTCATGAAAAATTGTAAGAATTTTACAGTATGCAACTTCCTACATATTTTATATTTATGCAGTGGTACTCAGGATAACTTTTTATTTGTGTTTCTCATTTGTTTTGGGAAGGAGTGGACTAGGAGATGCAAAACTGATAGAACCCCTTCTTGGAAGGGTTTGAACAGCATACTAAACAATATATATCCCAGCATTACCAAGGGTTGTCATCACCATATACACCTGAAATTATCAAGAGTAAAGTAAGAATCTCCAATGGCAATATTTATTCATTTACATTTACTAAATATATTCCAACACCTAGGTTATGAAAGATTGAAAGGATACATATTTTGGTATAATTTTCACAGAAAATTAACTGAATGCATGCCATTCTTTAAGTTCTGATATATAGAGTGATAGCTTTAATAGATAAATTTTGGATTGCTTGAAAGAATACACACCCAAGTTAATTGAATTGAACAAAGTGAATTGTGTGACCAAGCAAATGACAACGAACAAATTAACAAATGAACAATAATTTGATAAACATAACAAAATCTAGGCAGCCATAATAGAGTTGACGTTTTGACCAGCATACATGTTCTCTCATCAGAATTATTTGGCAAAGTGCTCACCCATGATGAAAAAGGTTATGGCCTAATCATTGGAAACAAATCTGTATCTATCAAGAAAGCAATGACAGTAGAAGTCTCTTTCAATGCCAAAAAGGGGTAGAAACTAAAGCTACAGTTAGGTGGGGAGAAAACTAAAACTGCAATTGAACTAAAGGTACTCATCAATGGTGTATCTTTAATTGTTGGTTTTATTTAATATATGTTTTGTATGTTTTATTAACCTTTTTTTTTGCAGGAATTCTTGAATAATTATTCTGCAAAATTGATAAAGGCATTTGTTATTGCTTTACAATTAGAGAAGTATGTGTAAGGTATATTAGGCATCTAATTTTCAAATTGTACTAAAGGGTTATTGTTCTGCTGTAATAGGATATTTTCTCATTTTCTTTATATCTCAAATATATGTGAATTTCTATTATGCATTCATCAACTATAAAAAGCATAACAAACGCCAAGAATAGTCATTAGCATATCCAGCAGATGGACACAAAAATATATAAACCTTTTTTCAAGAGCAAGAGTCAGCTTAGCAAGGGCTTGAACATCAACTCCAGTTGGTTGGTTCTGTCCCACTGTACCAGGTTGAGAATGTGACATCTGATAGCAGTTTCCTTGACCCAATTTTAGCATGCCCATTGACATTTACTGATTCCACCTGGTATAGAAGGTTTATCAGATTTCATTAATTGAAAGAATGATGCAAATAATAGATTCATTCATCAAGAAACTAGCTCATACTACCACATCTTTGATTTAAAAAATGAACATAACAGATAAAATATGTTATATTAGGACTAAACTATAAACAAATAAATCTTTGAAAGTCAAAAAAATAAAACATGGTAAGAATTGAGTACTAGGCTGATATATAGAACTCATTTAACAAAGAGAAACATGTTCAATGAATATTCATTCTGAAAAAGGAAATTTTTAAAGTTAAATAGTTGACAGAGGAAAGAAAAATGAAAAAGTTGAAGGGGTAAACTACCATTGGGGGAATAAAAATGGAGTCATTTACTCACCGTGGAAATTGGGAAACATGGTTTCCCAAAACTAGGCTGAATTGGGATGGTTCTCTAATAAGGGAAAAGAGCCTAACTGTTAGGCTTGATTGACTTTTCAACAATGAGAATGAGCCTAAGACTTAGGCTCATTCATAGTTATTAAAAAAAAAATCAAAATACCAGAAAATACAAAAACAAATACATATGTTATATAATAGTAGCATACTTTAGCAATTGGCCTGATTTTTTAAATTCACACGGCAAATTTTTATTTTTATTTTTGAATGAACACGGCAAAAAAATTAGTTTTATTTAAGTTAAAAAAAAAAAAAACATTGAAATGTTGGGATAAATAAAACAATAAATCCAATTTATATATCTAATAAATATAAATAGTTGGAGTTTAATTTGATGCAAATAATTTTTGAAGAAAAATTCAAATCGGTGTGTACCCCAATTAAGATTGAACATCCAAACTATACTACTTAACAAATATATTGATGATTTGTTAATTATTTAATTAAACTAATTATTTATGATTGTAATTATTATATTAATGAATAGTAATAATTGTGTATAGTTAATTAATATAATTTTGATTTGTTAATGATTAAAAAGAAAAAAAATTGAGTTATAATAAGATAAATATATAAAGTGGATTATAAAATTGTATAATAAGGAGTAAATAGGGTAGGAGGGGAGAGTAAATAAGGTAGGTGTATTTTACATCTACCGTATTTACTGTTTTTTATTAAAAAAAAAAATCAAAAATAGAATGAGCCTAACCATTAGGCTCTTTTCCTGTTTTTGTTGCACTGCCCAGCCAGTCAGTATTTGGAGAACCATGTCTCCTCCATTCCTCACCTGCGAATGGACCCATAAAAATGCACACTGTTGAAGATGATTGTACCATGAAACAATACCTGTTGTGTTAGCTTTAAATTTCTTATAATGAATTGATTTAGAGCTTTGTTTTCCATAAATGTACATTCATAAAAACAAATGTTAAGATTTCCAGCATGATAATGCAGAAGAAGACAAAAATTACTAAAAGAGAAAAAAGGATCTGTATGAGTATAACACCTATGGAAGTATTGCTGCCCCTCCATATGCAACCACTATCTTTAATCCTGTCTCATTCATAAGAAAACTCCATGGCCTCTCCATGTATCTACATTCAATTCCCACAAAATGCATCAGTAATCTAGCATAAGCCTTTGATAGTAACAAGCTAATACTTAGTAAAAACCAACAAAAAAAAAAAGGGAAACAGCTAAAAAGAATGACTGAGGTCAAGGAAAAGAAAAGTAAAGGTGAAAGCTATGACCTTTCAGGTATTCATATAACAAAATGCAGAAAACTTGAAAGGAATATTAAATATAAACTAACAAAACCACATAAATACATAAGGAGTAAACCTGACAAGAATGAATTGATAACTATCGACATGAACAAAAAAAATAAAAACCCCAAGTAGAGAAAGAGTTCAAAGCCAGTCAACCTGAAAAGAAAGCTCTCTGGTAGGGAGCAGATTCAGAGCGAGAGGAGAAACGACTTTGGCATTCCTGAACCCTCTCCTACCAGGTGTTGACTGGGCCTTTCTACCAGCCCCTTCGAGCACGAAAGCGTTGAGGGCATGGAGTCGGAGAAGACTAGGGTGGAGAGCCGGAAACGGAGAGGCTGCAAGACAAAGAGACGATGAGAGCGCCAAGGTTGGAGAGCTGGAGACGCCGATGGTGGAGAGCCGGAGACATCCAGGCGGAGAACAGCAAAGGCTGCGAGACAGAGAGAGACGATTCGAGGGATGGGTGTTAGGGTTAGGGTTGTGTTTGGGTGTGCGTGTCTTAACATATACTCCGTAATATTTTTTAAAATTTTGTTTTTTTTAATATGATAAATATTATTATTTTATATTTAATTTAGATTTGTAAAAATAATTGTTTTATAATAATATGTTAAAAGTATTTTATGAACAATATTTTAAAGTTTAAACTCAAATAAATATATGATAGAATTTAATTATAAGTATTATGTCATAATAATTTGATTTTATTCAAATGTATTATTCATTGTTCAAATTAAAAGTATCATTTTTTTGAACAAATTAAAAGTATCATAATACACTTAATTATAATTAAAATATCATTTAAAAATAAGATAACGTATAATAAAATATAATTTAAAAATTTTTTTAATGTGTAATCGACATCAAATATTGAATGAAATCATCTATATCAAATTCTCTTTTAATTAAAAATATTTGAATTCATAATTTTTCATAGCAAATGAACATAATTATTAAATAACAAAAGATTAAAAATGAATAAAATGCTCATATTTCTTTTTGATAAATAAAATTTAATAACATTAATAGTTTCTAATAATATATCATAATTTAATTATTTCAAATACTTAATTGTAGCTCTCCTCATGCTTTTCTACAAGAGTAATAGAATAGAAAGAAAAAGGAAAAAATTTGACATATTAAGATAAAACATTGTCCTGTGTGACTTGAGCCACAAGTTCTTTGTTCCATATTATTATTGATTCTCTTCATAAATAAAAAAAAGTCCAAAGTATTCAAATGCAACAAATAAATCTCTTTACACTAATACCAATAAAAATGACTAATAAAATCTATCAAGAAAATTATATTGGTTTATCAAGAACTACATCAACATGTAAATCTTAAAATTATCCACTACACATAATCACTTTGAAGGTTTACAGATAGCAGTGAATTATAACTACATTCTTATGACATCATGGGAACATGTCATAATCCAACATTATACAAGCTTTCAACTAAAATTTATGGAAACATAAATAATTTTTTTGACTTAACTAATAAATAAAACACATAAAAAAACCCTAAACCTTCAAACGAGTGGGGTGGAGTTGCGGAATAATGAAGAATGGGTATCCAGGTTTCCAAATGAGTGAGTTGTAGCATTTATAAGATGAGTTTTTGGGTTTGAGTTAGTTGGGTCTAGAAACTAGATCAAGTTTGTGTCATAGTTTGTATTGGATTGGGATTTAGTATCATAATAACGCGTGTTATTGCAATATGATGTATCTAAATATCATATCTGATTATTTCTTTCTCAAAATTTATAAGTACCTTAACATATAATATTTATAAAAATTTGTTTTTTTTTTTAAATTGTCTTTTTATCTTTTAAAAAATTGTCTAAAGATTATTATTTTATATATAATTTAGATTTGTGAAAATAATTGTTTTATTTATAATAATGTGTGTTTATTTAAAACACTTTTTAAAAGTATATTAAACAAATACTACACTGTGTTAGAGTCAATAGTACTCAGAAATTATTTTTTGAACAAATTTTAAAATTTGAAATTTATAATAGAATTTAATTCTTCATATTGTGTTAGAATAGTTTGAATTTAGTATAGATTTTTCGTATTAAAATTATCATAATATTACATGAATTTTATAAAAATGTTCTATTTGTGCATCACAAATTCACAACATATAAGTTTAATTATGTAGCTTTTTTGTACATGTTTTATACTTAATTAATTATTGTCATGAATTTACATGCATGCAACCACATATTCATATCATTTAGTTAATATTGTATACTATCGCTTAATACTCTTAGAGTATATTCTTATATAATTGATCGAATTAATACCGTGTATCGAACGAGTGAAATTTTAAATACGTTATATTCAAATCTTTTAATATAGTTTATTATTTTTAGTAATTAATCACCTTAAATATCAATTTATATTTTAATTACAAATATTTATGTTCATAACTTTATCATATCAAATTAGCATAATTATATTTTTTTAAAAATAAAACTTTATAAATTAATAAACATCATATTTCATTATTATATATGAAATTTAATAATATTAATAATTTTTAATAACATAGAATTATTTTAATATTTCAAATATTTAGTCCGTGCATCGCACGGGTGGCATACTAGTAGTAATAGTAATAGTAATAGTAATAGTAATAGTAATAGTAATAATAATAGGAATAGGAATAGGAATAGGAATAGGAATAGTAATAGTAATAGTAATAGTAATAGTAATAATAATAATAATAATTATTATTATTATTATTTTTACAAAGTAGTGTATCACTACATATAGAAATTGAAGACTTCATTCATGAGTCATAAATCATTAGTCACCCAAAGATTAATCTCCATTTGAGATTTTTCAGACCTCGTTGGACATTCCAATGACTAAACATATTATCAAGTAGGGAATGTTTAGAACTTAGAGAGTATATTCTCGTAAAAACCAAGTTGTTAGTCCTGATAGATATGGGAACAAGTCTAGAGAGGGGTGGTAAATAGAGACTTGTTAACTTTTTCAAAAGTTTAGTAAAATCAAGAAAACTAGAATTCCCTAATAAGCGATTTTTAAAATATGAACGCAACACTAATAATAAATATTACCCCTCTTCATTGTGAGACAAGTTTGTTCTTTGTAAAGTTTAGGTTTGGTGAAATTAATACTTGAAAATAAATTGTGTAAA
>CM008340.1:4088225-4100006 GCA_002525835.2 Ipomoea batatas
ACTAACACTGAGTCTGTGGAAGAGCAATTAGCTAGAATTGCTAAGAATCTTGAAGCAATGACTACACTCCTGCAAAACCAAGATAAACGGATCAACACCCTTGATGATACGGTAGGGAGCATCATGGAGGGACAAGGAATTCGTGCTCCAGGAAAGTAGCCTGAGGGGCAAGAAGAGGTTGCTCAGCAATCACAACCTCATGTCAGCCCTACAGTAGGAGAAACTACTTCTCACTTGCCTGCAACTGAGAAAACTATATCAATCACCGAAGGTATGATACCGGTGGATCAGTTGAACGACTACATAATGGGGGCTATCAAAGGCAAGTTGGATGGAGGCCAACCCTCATACTCCTATGCTAAGCCATACACACAAAAGATTGAGGAGTTGAAAATGCCCTTCGGCTATCAACCTCCTAAATTCCAGCAGTTTGATGGCAAGGGAAATCCTCGACAGCACATTGCCCCCTTTGTGGAAACATGCAATGATGCAGGGACTTATGGCGACCTGTTGGTAAAGCAGTTTGTTCGTTCCTTAAAGGAAACTGCTTTTGATTGGTACATCGACCTCGAGCCCGGCTGCATTGATACTTGGCACGATATGGAGCGTGAGTTCTTAACCCGCTTCTACAGTACAAGGAGAACGGTCAGCTTCTTGGAACTCACCACCACTGTCCAATGGAAAGGCGAACGTGCCGGTGCTTACATTGAAAGGTGGAGGGAATTATGCCTAAACTGCAAAGAGAGGATATCCCAAAGTTCTGCAATAGAGATGTGCATCCAAGGCATGCACTTCGAACTCTCCTATATCCTGCAAGGGATCAAGCCAAAGTCCTTCGAGGAGTTATCCAGTCGTGCTCACGACATGGAGTTGAGCATCGAAGCTAGGGGAGGACTCAACGTATTGAACATGCCTAACTCATCCAAGGCGTCTGGAAAGCAAGAATTCAGGAAAGGAAATAAACCCTTTCCAAAACAAGAAGAGGAAATAATGACTGTGAAGGCTACACCAATGGCAGTCTTCACTAAAGCAAATGAAAGGCTTAGGCCGAGACCATTTTCTGGCCCGTCAAGGGGAGATAGAAGGCCGACTCTTGAAGAAAGACAGGAGAAAATGTATCCTTTCTTGGATTCTGATGTATCTCCTATGTTTGATGAGCTACTCAAACTTAGGCTCATTGAATTGCCCGAGATGAGACGCCCTGATGAGGCTTCAAGGGTGAATGACCCAAATTACTGCAAGTATCACCGCCTTCTGGGTCATCCGATTGAGCAGTATTTCATCTTCAAGGATAAAGTTATGGCATTGGCCAGAGACGGGAAAATTGAGCTTGCTGATGCCGGCGCAAGCACAAATCAGATCTCAATTACACTTGGACGATTTGCTCCTTTGTACTGAGAAGGAACATGGAGGGCAACGAAAGCGTCCACTCCCGTTCACTGTTAAACATGCTGCTGGTCAAAGTTCAAAACCACAGCAAAATGATAGCACATCTGAAGGAAAATGGGTGATTGTCACTCATAGAAAGAAGAAAAGTGAGCCTGTGAGACATCCAAGACACACAGTGAAGAATTGGGTTGCAAAAACCTCAACAAATAGCCATGCCCGTAGATCAAAGATGAAGGGACATGTCAAGCAGTCACGAGCACCGGTTCCTTTGGCTCAATATATGCCAAAGGGATTTAATCTACAAGGGGCAGGCAATATTAGCTCCTACCTAAATACCAATGACAAGCAAGTGGATGTAGGATAATGTTCATCTCCTAAACACATCGAAGATGAGGAAGTGCAAATGTATAGGACAACTTCCTACTCTGCATAAATTACCTTCAAGGATGAAGACTTGTTACTTAGAGGTGCGCCACACAATCGCCCACTGTTTGTCAAAGGCTACACACGAAGGCAAAAGCTTAAAAGAATTCTAGTTGATCAAGGCTCAGATGTCGACATCTTATCCCTTCGAGCCCTAAAAGACCTTGGTGGGTCTACAGATGATCTCGCCCAAAGCCGTCAAATGATACAAGGCTTTAACCAAGGAAGACAGAGAGCAATCGGCATCATCAATCTCGACTTAAGACTTGGAGGCCTAAATTCAAGTGTCGTCTGCCATGTTATAGATGCAAGGCCTTGGATACATGAAAATGGGGTGGTTCGCTCGTCTTGGCATCAATGCTTCATGTATGAAAAGAACGGCGTGATCGAAAAGGTAGTCGCCGATGAAAGCCCATTCGCAGAGACTGAGTCTTACTTTGCGGATGCAAAGTTCTATATAAAGAAACAGGTATTTGTGGAAGATGCCCAGAAAAGCAATGACAACCCGCATTCCCAGCTAAAGTCAAAGGGAAAGGAAGTTGTGGAAGTGGATCAACACACTGCAAAGCTCATATTCCCGCTTGCAAGAATTGACACACTTAAAATAGATGAAGCGGACCAAGTCTTGCCCACCAAGCGTACTGAGGGTTTTGACCCTAACGCTTATAAGCTTCTAGCTAAAGCTAGCTATAATCCTAATGAGCCTCGCAAATTGGGAACGCTTATCCCCGAAGCCGGTGGCAGAGGCAAGGCAAATCAACAAGAGCCCCATGTATGCAAAGGGTTGGGTTATGTCCCCCCTAAACCTGTGCGAATATTTATAAACAGGGTTGCGAGCAATTGTATCTCGACCCGAGTCATGGAAAGTTAATGAATGACTTGTCCACCAAAAAATGTAGCACGTGGTTAAACTCCTAACGCATCTCGCTTTGTCTATGGGTGGGCCCAAATCATAGGCGCTCCTGGCCCGCACGAGTTTAAACTGTGAATGGCTTTACCTAAAAAAAAATCATCTGAACTACGTTTGACTTGATCTCCTTCATAGGAGTACGTAGGCAGCTTATAAATCAAATTATCTAAGTTCAGTAATAACAAAAACAAATCCAATTCATGTTCCAAGTGTGGTATATTAAGGCATCATTCAAAATGGCGAATGAGAGGCATTCTATTATCGAGAGGTTGGAAAAGAAACAACTGAAGTCTTGCTACTAAAAAAAATAGAAACTAAGGGAAAAGAGCAGCTGTCAACAAAAGCCTAAAGCTAAGCTTTCCTTCGCCTGGTTCAGGCAGGTTCAGGCTCTCTTCGTATTTTGATGTCAACTCTTGAATGCGAGAGACTTCCACCTCAGCATTTGAAACTGCAATTTTAGCACAAGAAAATCAACAAGAAGCTAAGCAAACGACAACAAGGTAGAACAAACACATAAACAATATGGCGAAAATCAATAAGAAGCTAAGCAAACGACAACAAGGTAGAACAAACACATATAAACAATAGATAAATACAAAATAAATAAATATGACTCAAGTTAGGGGTATTACCATCTAGATGCTTTAACACTTAAGGTTGGGGGAAGAACAATTTACCTAAGGTCTTGAGGCAAGCACAAATAAATCCTAGTCAAGACAAGGATTAGAACAAGGGTTGCCCCACTCCCGTGGTATATCAACTCAAGTTCTTAAATAACAAAAGCTATTTAAGCCCCAATCTACCCCTATTTCCATATAAGGGAAATTGGGTTCGAGAGTGGGAAGGCTCAAGTCTTCCATCCAATTCCCATTGAGACGAAAGACTTTCCAAACACAAACAACAATTGCTACGCATCAACTATTGCAAGATAGATTAAAGACCCAACTCAAACACATGAACGCTAGGTGGGGGTCTTCCCCTTTTTCACAATAATCACAACTTTAGCATCAAAATAGATAATACAACCCTAACTCAAGCCCATAAACTAACTACTCAGGGTTAAATAGCATAAAGAACACAAAAACACAAATAATAAACATAAATCTTGCAATGACATAAGAATCACTTAATTTCGATATTTATATGCCGAAATATCGTCCAATCACTAAGATATCGTCGTGCAGAAATTTCAACACCTTGACCTTTTGCTTCTCTTTCGGTTTAGTTTGCCCAAATGACCAATACCATTGAAAATACAACTCTTAGGCTCCCTTGAAAGTGTTGGACCCATCTCCATAGCTTTTCCTTGGCTCTCATTGACTCCAAATCCATCCAAAATGTTTATTTTGACTCTAGTTTCCTTCAAAATGCATGAAAATATTAATCTTTGCTTCCAAATCCAAAATATTTGCAAAACAACACAATTTAGTCATACACTTCACCAAGTAGAGAAGAAAACAAGCATCAAAGGAAGATTTTTGGTATTGTAGTTCGCAAAAGGAGAGTACAAATCAACCCGAGAGAAAAATACCATTAATTTAAATTTCCTAAACCACTCATAATCCAGCACTAAAAATCCCTACAAATCAACTTTAAATATAAAACCGAAGATCATACTAATGGCCATGATGGGTTTCTAGTCCCTATTTGAATATATATATATATATATATAATTCAGTTCGCGTGCGGTTGATCTTCTCGGGTGCGATTGTGCGGTGAGAGGAGAGCCATTGATATTCCCAAAATTAACGTTCAAGATTGACAATGTTTAAAAAAACAACATGGTGACAATTTGGTCATTTTTCATATGGGTCAAAATTAAGGTGTGTAGGGTTTATGCTTAAGGTGTGTTGTGTTCCTTCTTTAGGTGTGTGGTTTCTGTGCTTAAGGTGCGTTGCTTATGCAGTTGAGAACTTAAGGTGCGTAAGTTTTGTACTTAAGGTGCGTAGTTTTTGAGCTTAAGGTGTGTGGTTTTTCGTCTTAAAGTGCATGGTTTCTGTGCTTAAGGTGCCACCATCAATTCTTTAGTTGATAACTTAAGGTGCGTTTTTTGTTAAAACTTAAGTGTGTCGGTCTAAAGTTTTAGGTGCGTAGTTTTACTTCTTTAGGTATGTGGTTTTCCTTCTTAAGTTAATGATTTGTATGCTTAAGGTGCGTCAGTTGTTGAACGAAGGGTGAAAGAAAGTAACACCATAAAAGAGTACAAAATTTGGTATAGAATTCAGTACAAGATTGAGTAATAGTTGTTATACTTGTTTTTTTTTTAAATATTCATTGATTTGTGCCATTGATATAGATTTGATCAACGACACAAATCTAACCGTATCTTCGCACCTGAGCAAGTTTCCGCACCAGAACTCATCCCTATATATAATTAGAAACCACTAGCACATGAAAAATACTGTGATGATTTTATTAGGAGTTTGGAGCTTGATATATTAAATAACATATTTTTTTAAGGTGACGAGGAAACTCACAACTATTATCTATAAGGGTGTTTGCTTGGTAAATCTCGTTCTTTTGTAATAACTTACAAATCACACAGAGAACACGCCCTTAAGAGAAAACTAAGAACAAATCTCAGTATTACATCTGTAAAAATTTGACGGATCTAATTTGATTTAAAAAAATAGACACGATGACATTTTCATAATTATCATTAACTTCACTATGCAAACTTTAATACTTAAATATGTAATTTTTAACAACTAAATATGCAAACCTGGTAAATTTTATAAAATCAATCAAAAAGCTAAATTTTAAATATAAATTGTAAATGCTAGATCCTAAGTAGTAAAAAGTGAAATACTAAACCAAATAAAAAAAACAGTTATAACCTCTAAAATCGAAATCTTAAGTGCAATGCACTTTCGCATTTTTGTAAGTGCAATTTTTTAATATGTAAAATGTTAACACTAAATGTGCAAAATGTTAATATTAAATGTGCAAACTTGGAAAAGTCTAAAAGTTGTAGATTTTAGTGTTCAAGTTTGCATAGTAAAGTTAGGGATAATTAAGAAAATGCCACCACATTTTTTTTGTATATAAAATATGATCTAGTGTTTCCAAATTTTTCAGATGTAAGGTTCAGATTAGTTCTTAATTTTCTCTTAAGTACTTGTTCTCATATAATTCAATACCTATGACCGGTAGTGGACATTCGGTGGGGCGAGGGATGGTTTTGAAAAAATTCACTTGATGCTAGTTAAAACTCATAAGTGTGGACATGACTCGTATAGAGTGAGTTATGTAATGGATGTAACCCGCTTCAACTAACCACGGCCCATTACCATCCATCCCTAGTGCAAGTACCTTTTTGATAAAGGTTAAATAAATATCAAAACTTATTTTTTTCTAAAAAAGAATATCAAAACGTATAACAAAAGAAGTAATTAAACTTCCAAACTTTAAATAAGCTCCAATAAATCTCTCAAACTTATTAAAATAATGCATTCACACCCCTTTGACCTATTTTTATCAGTAAGTATTAGGTAATGCTGATGTGACATCCACATCAGCATTGTTTTTCAAATTTGACAATTGTATGACACAGTATTTATAGTATTATATATTGTTAAATGATTCATCTTCTTTTTCTTAGTTTTTGTTTTTGTTTTTGTATTAAAAAAAATTATACCCACAAGTTTATCAAACAGGTTCTCTGAAAATCTAAAATAAAAATGTTGTTGAATAACAAACTTCTCCTTACAGAAACTCTGGAAAAGAAGACATCTTCTTCCATAATTTATGGAAGAAAATCTATTTTGCTGCCAGCCAACAATTCTAATTTTTTTTTATAGCACGACTTGAATAGTGGTGATGTAAAAAGTGATTTTTTTTACTTTTTTTTTTTAAATACGGAAAAGGTTCAAATAAGTCTCTAAACTTTATCTGAAAAGTCAATTAGGTCCCTAAACTTTTAAAAAGTGCAATTATACCTTTAACATGCTAAATTGGACAATGAAGCCCAAAATCAGGTAAATGACCTGCTATTGCATGTCATTACTGTCCAGGCTTGAAAATCTGGTGAACGCTGACGGTTTGCGGAAGGCAACCAACTGGTTGCCTTCCCCATCGATAGGCAACCAAACTGGTCGACTTCCCTGTTGGAAGGCGACTGGTCACCCACTTCCACCGGGAATGGCGATCGAACCGTCGTCGGTCGCCGAATTTTCAATAGCAGGTCATTTACCTATATTTGGACTTCATTACCCTAATTTAACATGCTAAAGGGTGTAATTACACTTTTTATAAGTTTAGAGACTTATTTAATCCTTTTTAAAAGTTTAGAGGCTTATTTAACCCTTTTTTCTTTTAAATATAAAAATATTAGTTGGTAATATTTACTTCACACATCTACAATAACATTATATTAAAAGGACATGTCATATTCTTTAGAGATTACCTGAGGGTATCCTGCTAAAAATCTACATTGGACATTTTTTCCAAGTTTAATAATTTAATTGAAACTTTTTGAAGTTCAATAACTTAATTACTCTTTTGGTTAATAACTAATAACTTAGATGATTTATTTTACCTTTATTCTTTAAAAAAAGTGGCAAAATACCTAAAGGTCATACATTTAAATTTTGCGAATACCTCCCAATCGAGTCTATTGCATAATGTCTTTTTAGTGCGCTTTACATCATCTCTGTTGTTTGGGGATTATTAGATAAGTGTACACTTTCAAATAGTGATTGCGAATATCCCTTATTACAAAAAAATAAAAAAATTGTGGCAAGATTAAAGAATAATTAGGATGGTATATCAAATTTAAATTTCTTAGAGCAAGATTTTCAGAATTTTTGTAAGGCCATTTGGCAGGGAGACAAAAAGGAAATTGAGAAAAAAAAAAAAAGCGGGCACCTAACTCCTTCCGGTGGACATGTGCATTGCTGATGCGCGTTGCATTTTTTTCTTACTTTTCTAAAAATTGCAAAAGAAATAAAAATTTAATTTAATTTTACAATATAATCTGATTTTTTTATACACTCTAACTTATTAAAAGTATAATTTAATTTTTGTTTCTCCTTTCTCCTAAATTATGTCACAGGATTAATGTCTTATCGGTTCTCTACTGAGTAGGGTGATTTTTCACTTTTAGTCGTAAACTTTTAAATTGACCACCTAACTTTTTAACTTTTAAATTATTACCATCCGTGATCCAAACTAACTATTTATAGTCTATTGGTCTTTTAATTATCAAAATTTAACCAGCTTGTTCTTCTTGAAAATGGTGGTTAAATTGTAACAACTTGAAAAGGGTGGTTAAATTGTAACAATTTGGAAGGTGGAATGTCAAATTGAAAGTTTGACTAAATATGATAACCGCTTTACTCACAAAATTCCCATGAAATTAACTCTTATGTCTCACATTCTCTCCTCTACCAAGACTCCAAGAGCAAAAAACTCAAGGCAAAACCCTGGTTATGATGCTCTTATAATCAGAAAATTCATGAGTATTATATGAAGTTGAAAGAAAAAGTCTCTGTAACTGCTTGAAGATAAGCCTCACTCCGTCTCGTAAAGCAGTTGAAGCAAGTGAAGTTAAAGAAAAATTCTCTCTAACTGCTTGAAGATAAGTCTTACTTCGTCCCGTAAAGCAGTTGAAGCAAGTGAAGTTTTTACAGATCCAGTTATGAATGCAAAGCCTTGCCTTTGGAATCAAGAAATATTCTCCAAACCATCCTTTCCAGGATTTGTTTCCTCATCTTTTTGACTCACATAGCCGCATCTGTGTATTCTACCTTCCTCTGCAGGTTCTGTCGCTACATTTTCAGTTCCCCATTTTGTTTTTACTTTCAACTGCTACTAAAATATGAGTCTTTCTTACTTACTATTGCAAAACTTGAATTTTTATTTATTTTTTTCTCTTATGTGGGCATGCAATAACCTCACTTGTGCTGATAATTGTTAAGACCGTGTATTTTGTTTTCCGTATGAAGTTGTTGGTTTTTGTTTTTGTTTCTTCTTTAAGTTTTGACTATTTCAAGGAAGGAAATTTTATGGGTTTATCAGTCCCAGACTCCCAGTTTAATTCTTGTTTTTTCCTGGGGTTAAGTGTCCTTGGCTCTAAATATTCTTCTCTTTTTCCCCAATTTTCTGGTATCTTTAATAGTAAATATTTTACAAGGTTATGCAATTTCTAGTTTCTCTTATTTTGTAGTATTTTGCTAGAATTTTATGTTTATTGTTGAGTCGAAGTACTGTTTTGCTGACATTACTGTTTAAATATAAATATTTTTAGGAATTTGAGATGAATTAGGGACTTGTTTGGGTTTGAGTTGACCTGACAACTTAGCTTGAGACTTGAGATACAAGAGCCAATGGATGAAAGGCCATTCCTTGCTTGGTCCCTTTCAGTTGATCAGTGTCTGAAAGAGTACCAAGTGAAGCTAAACAAGGGTCTAAGCACATATGAGGTTGAGAAGCGGCGAGAGAAATACGGTTGGAATGAGCTACAGAAAGAGAAGGGGAAGTCCTTGTGGGGACTATTTTTGGAGCAGTTTGATGATATGCTTGTCAAGATCCTTCTTGTTGCAGCCTTCATCTCATTTATTCTTGCTTATTTGCATGGAAATGAAACTGGGGACTCTGGATTTGAAGTCTATGTAGAGCCATTTGTGATTTTCTTGATTCTAGTTCTAAATGCCATTGTAGGAGTTTGGCAAGAGAGCAATGCTGAAAAGGCACTTGAAGCTCTGAAGGAGATGCAATGTGAGTCTGCAAAGACATTCAGGGATGGATATTCAGTACCAGATTTGCCAGCAAGGGAGCTCGTCCCCGGGGATATTGTGGAGTTACGAGTTGGTGATAAAGTACCTGCTGACATGAGGGTTGCGGTTTTGAAAACCTTGACCCTAAGAGTGGAACAGAGCTCTTTGACAGGGGAGGCAATGCCAGTTGTAAAAGGCACCGAGCCTATCTTGATAAGTGATTGTGAATTGCAGGCGAAAGAAAACATGGTTTTTGCAGGAACAACTGTTGTGAACGGTAGCTGCGTTTGTATTGTTATTAGCACTGGGATGTGCACTGAAATTGGTAAGATACAAAAGCAAATACATGAGGCATCGATGGAAGAAAGTGATACACCTTTGAAGAAGAAGCTTGATGAGTTTGGTAATAGGCTTACGACTGTCATTGGCATTGTTTGCCTTGTTGTGTGGATTATCAACTACAAATATTTCCTCACTTGGGAGGTAGTGAATGGATGGCCAACAAATTTTCGTTTTTCATTTGAAAAGTGCACATATTATTTTAAGATTGCTGTTGCCCTTGCTGTTGCTGCGATTCCCGAGGGTCTCCCAGCTGTAATCACAACTTGCTTAGCTCTAGGTACAAGGAAAATGGCACAGAAAAACGCTATTGTACGAAAACTTCCAAGTGTAGAGACTTTAGGATGCACAACGGTGATTTGCTCAGATAAAACAGGAACGCTGACTACAAATCAGATGTCTGTCTCAGAATTCTTTACTCTAGGAGGGAAAACTACAAGCTCACGAACTTTTCATGTTGAAGGCACTACTTATGATCCAAAGGATGGTGGAATCGTTGACTGGAAGTGCTACAATATGGATGCCAACTTACAAGCCTTAGCAGAAATATGTGCTCTCTGCAATGATGCGGGGATTTTTTTTGATGGGCGTCAGTTCAGAGCAACGGGCTTACCAACTGAGGCAGCTCTAAAGGTTTTGGTTGAAAAGATGGGAGTACCAGATTACAAGGCGAGGAGCAAAATTCGTGATGCAATGCTTATTTCAAACTATTTAATTGATTGCAATACAGTGAAGTTAGGTGAGGAATAAAGGCCTAACATATGGGTTTACAATTATAACTTTCAGCAACTCACTAAGCATTTCTATTTGCTCAGGCTGCTGTGAATGGTGGATAAAACGATCAAAGAGGATTGCAACTCTGGAATTTGACCGGGTTCGCAAGTCCATGAGTGTTATTGTTCGGGAACCTAATGGGAATAATCGACTTCTTGTTAAGGTTGTTTCTTTTATTTCCAAAAGACGCCTTAAAAAGAATTATGAAACATTGAAACTAAACTTATACCCTGAGATTTTATACCGACTCTGATTCATTTGTACATGCTAACTTTGCAAATAAAAAGGTGTTTTGTATTTTTCTTTCAAACATTTCTTTTGGATGCTGTTTCACTCGCAAAATATATAGCTTGTAGCTTTACTTACAGATGCTGATTTTATTCTTAATTAAGTGGACTGTGCACTATGATAATCGCTTTTTATGTTTAGTTTTTGCATTTGACCGCCGCTGTTTCTGTAGGGGGCTGTTGAGGGTTTGCTGGAGCGTAGTTCATATGTGCAACTGGCAGATGGGTCCACTGTACCGATTGATGAGTGCTGTAGAAAACTTTTACTGTTAAAACATTCAGAGATGAGCTCAAAGGGACTGCGGTGCTTAGGATTAGCATACAAAGATCATTTGGAAGAACTCTCAGACTACTATTCAAACAGTCATCCTGCACACAAGAAACTCCTAGATCCTTCCTACTACTCTTTGCTAGAAAGTAATTTAATCTTTGTAGGGGTTGTTGGTCTGAGGGTGAGCTTATTTATTGCATTGCATATAGTGAATATTATGTTATACAGAAAAGCTGAATTCACTGATTTAATAAGATTGAGTTAAATGACAGGACCCTCCTCGTGAGGAAGTTTACAGCGCAATCAATTCTTGTAGAGGAGCTGGGATCAATGTCATGGTGATAACTGGAGATAATAAGTCGACAGCAGAAGTAGTTTGTCGTGAAATTCATTTATTTTCTCAAGGAGAGGATCTTAAAGGGAAAAGTTTTACCGGAAAAGAGTTTATGGCTCTTTCATCCCAGCAACAGATGGATATATTGTCAAGACTTGGGGGAAAGGTTTTCTCTCGAGCTGAACCCACACATAAACAAGAAATTGTGAGGGTGCTAAAGGAGATGGGCGAAGTTGTTGCAATGACTGGAGATGGTGTCAATGATGCCCCTGCGCTAAAACTTGCGGATATTGGAGTAGCCATGGGTATTACTGGAACTGAGGTAACCAAATATAGTT
>CM008340.1:4105904-4119836 GCA_002525835.2 Ipomoea batatas
CGTGCTTGACTTTCGGCCATCACGGGATGGGTGACCCCCTAGGAAGTAAGCATAGTGCAGCGCTGAGATCCATAAATTGGTATCAGAGCCGAGGTCACGGGTTCGAATCGATGGCGAGTCCAGTCCCAGGTGGGATGTGTGTAACCGATACTTTGAATTTTGAATATATACAATTCAAGTTTTTCGCGTTTACATATTTTGGCACGCCCGGTGGGACAACTCTGCCTCTCATCTCTCTACTAACAAATTACCTCTACCACCTCATTGATGGCATCGAAAAACCCCATGTTCAGGAAGACCTATGCTCAAGCTACTCATTCCAAGTCTGCGCCTTTAGCCGGCTCCGGCGCTGCTCAAAAGGCGCAAGGTTTGCTGACCAGGAACCGCGCCAAGAGCTCGGGGGTCCAACTGCTTGAACCTCATGACATGGCTCGAAGAGTGGTTCGAAGAATGGACAATGCCCCAGCTGCCCCAAAGGCAACTACTTATGCTGGGAGTCCGCCTTCTCCTAACGGAGCTACTACTGGTGGTAGTCCAACTTCTATGCAGGGGAACACCAGTAGCGGGAGTACTTCCCCTGTATCTCCGCCACATCCATTATAGAAGGCTGTGCCTGAATGGACGCATGTCTATAATGTCATGCCTGCCATGGCAACTAACACTGAGTCTGTGGAAGAGCAATTAGCTAGAATTGCTAAGACTTTAGAAGGAATGAATATTCTCCTTCAAAACCAAGATAAACAAATCAACACCCTTGACGATAGGGTAGGGAGCATCATGGAGGGACAAGGAAGTCGTGCTCCAGGAAAGCAGCCCGAGGGGCAAGAAGAGGTTGTTCAGCAACCACAACTTCCTGCCAGCCCTACAGTGGGAGAAACTACTTCTCACTTGCTTGCAACTGAGAAAACTATACCAATCACCGAAGGTATGATACCAGTGGATCAGTTGAACGACTACATAATGGGGGCTATCAAAGGCAAGTTGCATGGATGTCAACCCTCATATTCCTATGCTAATCCCTACACACAAAAGATTGAGGAGTTTAAAATGCCCTTCGGCTATCAACCTCCTAAGTTTCAGCAGTTTGATGGCAAGGGAAACCCTCGACAGCACATTGCCCACTTTGTGGAAACATGCAATGATGCAGGGACTTACGACGATTTGTTGGTAAAGCAGTTTGTTCGTTCCTTAAAGGAAATCTCGTTTGATTGGTACACTGATCTCGAATCCGGCTGCATTGATAGTTGGCACGATATGGAGCCTGAGTTCTTAACCCGCTTCTACAGTACAAGGAGAACGGTCAGTTTCTCGGAACTCACCACCACTGTCCAGTGGAAGGGCGAATGTGCCGGTGCTTACATTGAAAGGTGGAAGGAATTCTGCCTAAACTACAAGGAGAGGATATCTCAAACTTCTGCTATAGAGATGTGCATCCAATGCACTTCGAACTCTCCTATATCATGCAAGGGATTAAGCCAAAGTCATTCGAGGAGTTTTCTAGTCGTGCTCACGACATGGAGTTGAGAATCGAAGCTAGAGGAGGGCTCAATGTATTAAACTTGCCCAACTCCTCCAAAGCTCCTGCAAATCAAGAATTCAGGAGAGGAAATAAACCCTTTCCTAAATAAGGAAAGGAAGCAATGATTGTGAAGGCTACACCAATGACAGTCTTCACTAAAGCAAATGAAAGTCCTATGCCGAGACCATTTTCTGGCCCGTTAATGGGAGGTAGAAGGCCGACTCTTGAAGAAAGACAAGAGAAAACGTATCCTTTCTTGGATTCTAATGTATCTCCTATGTTTGATAAGCTACTCAAACTTAGGCTCATTGAGTTGCCTGAGATGAGACGCCCTGATGAGCCTTCAAGGGTGAATGACCCAAATTACTACAAGTACCACCGCCTCTTGGGTCATCCGATTGAGCAGTGTTTTATCTTCAAGGATAAAGTTATGGCCCTGGCCAGAGATGAGAAAATTGAGCTTGCCGATGCCAACGCAAGCAAAAATCAAATCTCAATTACACTTGGACGATTTGCTCCTTTGTGTACTGAGTATGGAAGGCAACGAAAGCGTCCACTCCCATTCACTATTAAACATGCTGCTGGTCAAAGTTCAAAACCACAGCAAAATGATAGCACATCTAAAGGAAAATGGGTGATTGTCACGCATAGAAAGAAGAAAAGTGAACCTATGAGACATCCAAGGCACACAGTGAAAAGTTGTGTTTAAAAACCTCAACCAATGGCCATGCCCATAGATCAAAGATGAAGGGGCATGTCAAGCAGCCACGAACACCAGTTCCTTTGGCTCAATATATGCCAAAGGGATTTAATCTTCAAGGGGCAAGCAATATTAGCTCCTGTCTAAATACTAATGACAAGCAAGTGGATGTAGGAGAATGTTCATCTCCTAAACACACCGAAGATGAAGAAGTGCAAATGCATATGGCAACTTCCTACTTCGCAGAAATTACCTTCAAGGATGAAGACTTGTTACTTTGAGGTGCGCCACACAATCGGCCACTATTTGTCGAAGGCTACACACGAGGGCAAAAGCTCAAAAGAATTCTAGTTGACCAAGGCTCAGCTGTCAACATCTTATCCCTTCGAGCCTTAAAAAACCTTGGTGGATCTACAAATGATAAGTCGTCTAATGATACAAGGCTTTAACCATGGAGGGCAAAGAGCAATCAACATCATCAATCTCGACTTAAGGGTTGGAGACCTAAGTTCAAGTGTTGTCTGCCATGTCATAGAGGCGATGACATCTTATAACTTGTTACTCGGAAGGCCTTGGATACATGAAAATGGGGTAGTTCCCTCGTCTTGGCATCAATGCTTTATGTATGAAAAGAACGGTGTGATTGAAATGGTAATCGCCGATGAAAGCCCGTTCGCAGAGGCTGAGTCTTACTTTGCGGGTGCAAAGTTTTACATAAAGAAACAGGTCTTTGTGGAAGATGCCCAGAAAAGCAACAATAACTCGCTTTCCCATCTAAAGACCAAGGGAAAGGAAGTTGTGGAAGTGGATCAACGCACTACAAAACTCATCTTCCCGCTTGCAAGAATTGACACACTTAAGATAAATGAAGCAAAATCATTTGACGAGAAAAGTGGTGACAAACCTTACCAAGTCTTGCCCACCAAGCGTATGGAGGGCTTCGACCCTAACGCTTATAAGCTTCTAGCCAAAGCTGGCTATAACCCCAACGAGCCTCGGAAGTTGGGAATGCTAATCCCCGAAGCTGGTGGTAAAGGCAAAGCAAATCAACAAGAACCTCATGCACGCAAAGGGTTGGGTTATTCCCCCCTAAACCCGTGCAAATCCTTATAAACAGAGTTGCAATCAATTGTATATCTACATATGAACGTGAGTATGATCCACAACTCACTCCTGCCAATGGGAAAAAGAAGTCAGTCTTCAAAAGAATGGGGAAGATGGAATCTTAGCGCTCAGTCTTTGATAGATTGGGGTTAAACCCTAAAGCCCCCAAAAGAAAGGCAATCCATGATCGACTTGAAGTTGTCCAAGATGTGAAAAACAATGCAAGTCATCTTGTTAAGCGGAACCTTCTAAAAGGCTTCAAAGTATGATTCCTTCTCGTATGAGACGAGAGACAATCATTCATGTTTCATGCGGGGAGGTGTTGGAAGTTTAACCTAGGACCATTCTACACACTCGTGTATAGAAAGGGGAAAATGAGGAAAGCGTTGGCTCAGGTGATGACGTAGTACCACCTCAGGATGAGGAAGCGTCGTCTTTCCACATCACTCTATGTGATGAGACCCCGATTGAGGGAGAAGACGCAGAAGACGCACCCCATGAGTTAGAGGAAGGGGTACGAGCTGCAATAGATGAATTAAAGGAGGTTGATCTAGGAACTCTTGAAAATCCTAGGCCTATCTTCATTAGCACACTCCTTTCTAATGAGGATGAAGAAATCTATGTCACATTGTTGAAAGAGTACATTGATGTCTTCGCATGGACGTATAAGGAAATGCCAGGGTTAGACCCAAAGGTGGCTGTGCACCGCCTAGCAGTGAAAAAGGCATGTCGTCCAGTCAAGCAAGCCCAATGGCGCTTTCGCCCTGAACTCATTCCCTCAATTGAAGTAGAAGTCAACAAACTTATAGAGGCTGGATTTATCCGCGAAGTTAAATATCCAACTTAGATATCCAACATTGTGGGTGTACGCAATAAGAACAGCCAAATCCGCGTATGCATAGATTTTTGGGATCTTAATGTTGCATGCCCGAAAGATGACTTCCCACTTCCCATCACATAGTTAATGACAGATGCCGTAATTGGGCACGAGATTATGTCATTCATGGATGGCTCAAAAATCGGATTTCCGCTGTTGCCCTACTGGTCTGCTCCCACGCCTATCACACGCGTGTGAAGGCGCGTGGGAGCTCTCTGGATCAAATCCACGCCTGCTCACACGCGTGTGAGTGGGCGTGGCAGCCTCCTGCATGGTGATTCCATTGAGTGATGCTTCCTTTGGCCTAAAACTTTGATGTATCCTTCAGAAATGATTCGAAGTACTTTTGTTGAGCTGGATTTATCAAATAGAAGTTAATTAGAGATTTTATCCATGAAAGTGATCATAATTGGGTGTAGAACCATTAAAATATTATCTAATTATGACCCGCAATTAGACTGTTTTTGGCACTTATCAAAGTTTCCACACTTTAGATCTTGCTTGTCCTCAAGCGGGCGTTTTATCATTTCCTAATCATCTAAGTGCCAAGAACAGTAAAATGAAGATAGTATAATCGAAAATTCGTGATCAGATGTTTCGGAAAGAAGCGGGTGAAATTCTCTTCACTATCTATCAAGACTATTAAGTTTAGGTTAGACAAATGTAAGGAATATACTGAGGAAGCAAAAAGCTTTTCAAGTGTAGGTTTCAAAATTGACAATCACACATTTCCAAACATGCAATTATTGGGGATTCGTCTTCTATTTTATTGGGGCCTAAAAGTCGATCTCACTAGTGGGAACGATGTGCACAACCTGGCCAAATTTTCCAACCATACGCCAAAGCCCCTATACTGAAAATTAAGTGAGGGCAGGGACACTGACCGCTCATCGCCATGGCTTGGGCGATCGCTCTATTTTCACTCAAAGCTCACTTTAAAGCTCTCCTTTTGCCCCATGTCCTGCTAGATTTAGTTCATTTCCGGGCTTCGCAATTTTTATCTTTCTAAAACCTAGAAAGTACACACTCCCACTTCGAGCGATCCTTGACTAAGGTCCCACTAAAATAGAAGACGAAAGACATGCAATCATACGAAATTTTTCAAATTTGATGGTGGTGTGTGTCACAGATAGCTTCCCGGGCATATTTCAAACATTTGTTTTGGCGTAAAAGTAAGAGTCTTCCTAGATAGTGCAGACAACAACACACTATTTTATCCTAACATCTTATCAACTCATTTGATTACTTATCTATTGCAAAACATCCTTTCCACACTTTAAAAGTTGACATCGTCCTCGATGTCGCCATGAGGCACGGTGGAAAAAGAGTTGGGTTAAAGAATTTACCAACAAGGAGCGCCTTTCCACACTTTAAAAGTGTTTCCTGGGCTCGGACTAAAACTTTTTAATTTTTAACACCCAAAAAGATCTTTAAATTAAAGAATAAGAATGTTATACCAACATTGAGCAACTATCCTTCTTTTAAATGGGAGAAGAAGATATACCTTTTGTAGCAATTCTTCAATTAAGCATTGACTGTCCCTTTTCCTAACAAAATATTCCATAAAAGATTTGATTGAAAGATGGAAAGTAAGAATTGTACCTCGTTTGATCATTGTTCGGGGTTCTTCTCAAAAGTTCCACTTTTAACATTCTTAGCTGGATGAAACGCAGCAGAATAAAGATAAAGTGCTAATCATAATAAAAACAAAAGAAAACAAATAAAAATAGAATATTGTCTCCATGCAAATTGTCAATAGTTAGAATAGAAGTTATTTATCCCTTTAAACATCTTGCAAAGGCAAGATTTCCTCAAATGTCTTTTTAAAATCTAGAGCTAGGTCCTCTTCTTGCCAATTCTTCTCGCAGAAATGCAATTTGCATGCTCAGATCCTGGATGTGTTCATAGTGTCTTGCGTCCCTTTGTTCCAAGAGGTTTTCTTGTTCCATGTGCAACTCATACTGAAATCTCTGCATTGATTCCCAATTGGTGACTTTTGTGAAGCGTGCTGGAGCTGCAGATGAGGATGGTGATGGAATAGCATTTGGGTTGTCTGGAGGGGCATCATTGGAGATTGAGATATTTAGAGATAGGGTTGGTGAAGAATGATGTTGATTGTCCGAAGGAGTAGGGGTTGGTTCTCTTGGTGTGCTTGGTATGGGAGGTTCTGAGAATGGGAAGGGAGGTGATGGATTGACTCTCTTCTTTGGTTTCTTGGGTAATCTTTTCTTAATTGCTCTTGCTCCTGTTCTCATTCGCAAGTTCCGACCAATTTTTAGTTCAGATAAATCCGTCATAGACAACGGAGTCATAGTTGCGCTTCCCAGGACTTTATTGGTTTCCTCCATCCTTATTTGATATCCTAAACTAAGGCACAATTGAGTTACTAGAGATCCGACGAACAAAGTAGTGACTTTCTTAGACTGTTGTGCCTTCAACCATCTTTTACAAACCACCCCCATGTTCACGGGTGTACTTGTGTCCATGCTCCAAAGTGCAAACAAATCAGTCCTATAAACTTTTGCAAAGTTCCCTGTGCGTCCTTCCCAACATTGAGCGATTATTCGACGGATAATTCGAATGTCATCTCTTTTGAGTTGAGATTGTAGTACCCTTGATCCACTCCACTCGACTCCTAGTTTAGCAATCCTCTTCCAGTAATTCCTTGGAGTTTCGGAGTCACCAAAATCAATTGGAAGTTCCTTGTACTACATGCTCTCTTGATCCTCCTCAGTATAGAATCCAAGTAAAATTCCTAAAGTGTTGACTGGGATATGATGAGGTTCATTGAAGAGATTAAATTTGATTGTTGGGCTTTTCAGGTCGCCAGTTTTTCCTGTAACCTCTAAGGTGGCCACAAATTCGAAGACGGTAGGTATATAAGTTGAGTGGCGCCATCCAAAAATTTTGCTCCAAAAGGGTTGATGGATGAGACATGTTAGCGAGTTTCGGCATTGAAAGGGATTCAACGTTGCTAAGTCGATGAATTTCCAACTAGCTATCGGAAGGTAGACCGCATATTCAAAACGCCTTTGCTGCTCTTCCGTTAAGAATATTCTATTTTCTATAACTCTTTCATTCCTTTCTTCCTTAGGTTCTGTGAGCTCTGTTTCTACCATTGGGGCTTTTCCTTTCCTAGCCCTCATTTCTTCTTGACTCGCCGTGGATGAGTGTGAAGACATTGCCTAGAATTCATCACGAGATTTGAGCAATATATGGACTTAGATTTTACAAGGAACATCATAGAATTCATCCATTGTATCTACTTCATTAATGCTTCTTTTCAAGAGAATGAACATGTCATATATGGATAATATCATGAAAATCATCTAGCTAGCTAAGAATTGAAAAATGATAAAGCATGCTTTTGTTGAAATTGACAAGGTAATATGTGGGGATAGCCATACTCAAAGCCTAACAAGAAACAAATTTCTTCAATTCACACTTCTTATTCCCCATTTCATCATGAATTCCATACAATAAAAGATACCATATTACCTAGGGTTTGCAATCTAAACATCAAGAAATTCTAAAATTATGCAATGTTCATCATCTAATAGCAAATATAAGTTCTAAGCAAGTCCTAGAATCTATTTCTAACCCATTTCAACCATGAGAAATCATCATGTCACAACATTCATACAAATATACCTTACAAAGAAAATAGATCTCAAAATCTGTAAAGGAAGATAGAAGGAAGGAATATTACCTTTTGAAGATCTTAGAAAGGAGATTCAAGAGATTTGCACCAAAAATTACTTTGGAGAAGCTTAGTCTTACCTTGGAAGAGGTTCTTAGCTCTTGGTTGAGGTGAAATGAGAAATGGGCAAGGGTTAGAGCACAATTGCGCCTTATTTACGCAGTTTTTCTGGTGCCCGTCCACGCCACTCACACGCGTGTGAGGGCGCGTGGCTCGCCTCTAGAAGATTCCTACGCCGGCTCACACGCGTGTGAGCGGGCGTGGCGGCTCTTTGGAGAAATTCCACGCCTGCTCACACGCGTGTGAGTAGCGTGGATCGTGTTTTGTCTGCCTTCTTCAACTTTTTGCTCATCCCCTTTTTGAGTCCAAATATCATCTTTAGTGAGTACAAACATTCGTTGAAGGTTATCATGGTATTGACAATCTGCTTGGTTAGCAAAAGAAAACTATACGAAAGATAACATTTATTAAAAGGAAGATAAACAAGAGATGGCAAAGTAAAACCTAAGTCCTAAAGATAACGTTGGAACTGCCTCCCAAGCGCGCCTTTGTTTATAGTCTTTGGCTAGACTTGGATTATGCTATCCTTCGAAGCATACAGACTTGGGGACTTTGCCAAGTGTCCCGTGTACTTTCGATTCGAGATATGCCCGAAGATGGGAAATATCCTTGAATTTGGAAACTAAAGAGAGGAAAATAAAATTCATCGATAAATATGCTCGGGATATTATTTTAAAATGTTTAAAAATAACATACCCCTTTTCTTCTTCCTCCTTATAGGTTCTTACCCTTGCATCCTTTTCCTTAAGGATCTCCAAATGAACATCATCTCCACAATCTATCCCATCTAAAGCACTTTCTCTCCACTCCTGTTCTTTTGGATTGTTAATGATGACAATCCTTTCCTTTCCTTCCCTTCCTCCTTCTATAATTCCTAATAACTCGATATCATCCTCACTCCCCAAATCATCGTAAAATTGTAACGAATCACTCTCCCATGAGCGAAAAGAAACTTTATCATAGTCATCAAAATTATCACAAAATTCAAGGGAATCATCCTCACAAACATTATAAGAACTTTTGATAAGAGTTGAAGTGAGAGTCTTACCTTGTGTGGGTTTTTCGTCCTCCCACACAATTTCAATGTGATCATCGTCTTCACTCTCAATCTCTCCCCATTGTTGTGTGTTCAACTCAGGAGTCGAAACTTCTTGGAGCACCGGGGTGTTAAGTTCCGTGGATTCTTTCGCACACACCTCTTCATCATTAACCATTCTGTCCATCTCGTCATTACTTTGCGGGTTGGTTTCCAGGGTCGGGTGATCATCTACGAATGGGTTGTTAGCTTGTGGTAGCATCCTTTTCATGAGCTCTTCCGACATCGATAGCATCTTAGCTTCAATTTCGTCCAGTGGAAGTCCTTCCTTGCGAAGAGTGGCGAGATTCTTCTTGATTTCACTCCTAATTTCATTTCTTAAGTTGATAGTATCCTCCTTGGACATTTGGATGAACATTTCTAACTTATCCTTCAAGATGTGGATTTCGTCATTGACCGGAGGAAGATATTCACAAGATGGTCTCTCATATGGTACGGATTGGGTGAAATTTTGAGCAAAGGGTGGTGTTTTGCGAAAATATTTATCATGTTGTTGTGGTGGGGGTGAATAGCTAGGATGAGTGTAAGATTGAGAACACCTATTTCTCTCAGGATTATAATTTGATGGAGGGTTATAATGAGGTGGAGATTTAACAATTGAAGGAATTGTGGCCTTTAACGCCGGTTCACAATTTGGATTAATCCCCTTCATGACTTGAATAAGTCGGTTGTTAATACTCTCAACTATAGAACTAATGGATTCCTCTCCATTTTGGTATGTAGTCTTCTCAATTCTTTCGTGGGTAAGCACATAGGGGGTATCATGAGGATATGGTGCATAATTGGAATAGGGGAAAGTGTTTTGGTAAGGTGGATATGCATATTGTGGTTGTGGGTATTCATAAGGGTTTGGATAGTAATATGGGTAAGGTTCGTAGGTTTGGGGTGGAATATTTGTTGTGTATGGTCTTCCATGGTATGGGTAACCATGGGGATGCTTATAAGCACTCATTTGTAAGCTTCAATTGATTTGTTGAAGAAAATTTCCTGTGCAAAGCTCAACAAACAACAAATATTTCGCAACTAGAAGTAGTTGCAAGTGAGTAGCAAGATATTTAAAGACAATATGCTCTCAAGCAAGGAACAAAAACAAGAAAATGATATAAACAAAAAGAAAACAATTCAAGAACTCTTAAAAATCTACTTCAAATATGTCAACACTTATTCGAAACCGTTTGCCATCCCCGGCAACGGCGCCATTTTGATGTGTATGGTTTAGTGTGAGTGTGAATGTGGAAGTGGTAAGTGATAAAATGAGGAAAACTCCCCGAGTGTCGTGTCTCTCAAGGATGGCGAATGGGAACCGAACATGTGTGGCATTTAAGAGGTTGAAAGATAAGAGTTACAAGAATTAAAGAAAGAGTTCATGGTTGGTTGAAGGGGTTTGAAAGTAAAATAAGATGGTGAATATGAAAGATAAAAGGAAAGGGGGTGCATGCCAAAGTTAAGTCTAAGGATTGATTATCGCAGGTAGCTTGGAATTGGGTTTCAGGATTGATCTAGGGAGTCACGGTCTTTATATTGAGTGGCGTCACACTCAAACTCTCAATCCTCATTCGGTTGAGGCATTTTATCGAACACCTTGCCTACCACTCTTCTCGGATCTCATCCTTTCGGATTAAGAGCGGAGATATGGATTATCTAGGCTCGTGAGTGGTCGCTATCGCGCACACACTCACTTCCTACGGGTTTACTACCTATCCCGGCCGAAAATAGAAGCAAAGATTACGCAACATCTTCCAGACAAAGCATCAAACATACTCCCACAACACCAAGATCATAATATCAAACTATAAGCAACAATCCATAGATCAACAAGGGCACACACACCCAACTACTCTACTCTGCCATAATAAGCATAAATGAAAGCAATAAAATAAAGATTACTCTCAATCAATAGATCTAATTTAACAATCCAATGAAAAGAATATGTTACCCAAGGGGTGTTGAGCCTATATCTTCAATCCATCTTCAATCCTAAGATCTAAATTAAGCTAATGGAAATTGAGTGTGTTTTTCCTCCCCAAGAGGGGAAGGAATGATAAGAAAATTCAGATCTGAAAGTTGGGAGAGAGCTCCTCTAAAAATGAGAGAAAAGGGTTTAAATAGCTGCTCAAAAATTGTATTTCCGTTGTTGCCCTACTGGTCTGCTCCCACGCCTGTCACACGCGTGTGAAGGCGCGTGGGAGCTCTCTGGATCAAATCCACGCCTGCTCACACGCGTGTGAGTGGGCGTGGCAGCCTCCTGCATGGTGATTCCATTTATTGATGCTTCCTTTGGCCTAAAACAAATATTCAATGATTTACATATATACACATTCACATAGATTGGGCTACATATATATATTACATACACACAAACAGTGGGAGCATTACACATACATATACACTTGGACCAAACTCCAAAGTATTAAAATGTGTAATATATGGACTACAAAGTACACATATTATATATACCCTCGCTACAAAACAAACAAATATATATATGTTTTACATATTTGGATTATAAGACCATGTGCGTGTATATTATATATGTGGGGCCTTAAAAAGAAGAAGCAAAGTCCTTGTTATGCTACGTACAAATTGACCACGCATGTTATATATACATGTATATATATGTGCACGCAAATAGAGAAGCAAAATGCGTGCCCTACAATTGCAAAGTGAGATAGTAGAGGCCTTGGACACGTGAAAGCAAAAAATGACAGAGCATATGGTTTCATCATCAAGTTGTGGATATCAAAGCAGCCTAAAGATTATATAAACATATGTAGTCTGCAAACTTGAGTGTAAATCAAGTCCTTAGCTCGTCGTAACAGTTCTTGGAGGAAAGCTTCAGTTCAATTCTTTGTTCCGGCTTAACCACTGCATCGCCATAGCCATGGCGTCGTCAAAGCAAATGGTCAGCACGTCTTCAAGAAGAAGATCACGAGAGAGAGTTCAAGAACATCTCGAAAGGAAAAATAATTCTCAAAGAACAACATATGGAATTCTCTATTTCCAATAGGCGACAGTGGCAGTGGTAACGACAGGAACTCCGGCCAGTATTCTCCCGCGGCGAGTTCGTCGCCGGCCAACGACAGAGACAGTTTGTGAGACAACGAAGACGCGCCGGAGCAACGTCTTGAAACGACCCTATGGCGCTTGTTTCTTCTCCTATAATGGTGGCCCGTGGCCGGTAGTAAAGGTTCAACAATGGTGAAAGACATTTCGAAAAATCAATTTTTTAAAAGCTCTAAACCAGTGTTCATGAAGTACGATGAGTTTAATGGGGAAATACACCTCAGATGACAGCGATGTGAAGGGGTTGAGAAAGTGCTCGACGACATCCCGCAGTGGTCTTCTCCAACATTAATGCCCAGTGGCAATGGCGAGTCCAACATTAATGCTCAGTGACAATGGGAGTCCAAACAATGGAGAGGATAGATTCATAGAAGCTCTGGTCCAGCGACGATAGTGAAGAATCAAACAATGACGGAGAAACAACATGAAAAATTAATTTCCAAGAAGTTCCGGTCCAATGTTTATGAAGATGGCAAACCAAACAACAGTGGAAGACATTCCGAATTTTTTTTTTGAAAAGCTCCAGTCTGATTGTGAGGTTTGATCAATGGCGGAAAACACTTCCAGAAAATTAATTCCTAGACGAAGATGAACACGGCAGCATGCCGGAGCACATGCCAGGCGAGTATCCAGCAGCTTCTTCTCTAATAACGATGGCGGCCGCTTCATGAGAAGCGACGACAATGGCGAGTCCAGGCAATGGTAGAATACACCAGAAAATCAATTTCCTGTGTTTCTTGTCCTATGCCTCCCTTTTTGGATTTCTTTGCCTTCATCTCCTGTCAAGTTGAAATAAAAAAAAAAACATATGCATGCATATAAGGAGCGTACAATAAATAGAAGATTACCTGTAATTCTGCTCTCAGCTGGTCGAAGATGCAGAAGGACGAGTGGGTTGAGGATGCAAATGCAACAAAGTTTGGGTGTATTTATAGTGTTGTTTAGGTGGTGTGATTTATCCTAAACTCTGGAATTATCTCAAATTGATAGAGTTATATTCAACTTTGGATTCTTAATAAGGTTGACCACATCTAAACTCAATTTACATGCAATTTGTTGCATTTGTATTATCAGCAATATGCATGGATCGAATGGACTCTGTCTCGGGCAATAATTCTAAGGTCTGATATGGGATGTTAATTTGTGGCCTTGTGGGCAGGCTGCTTATCTGTTGTTGTTTAAAATGGGAATACAATTAAACTTGGTACAATGGTGCGCAATGGAGTTTTGAAAATAAATTCTATGTTTTGTATGACTGCGTCAAATCGGCCAGGAACAAAATAGTGGATATATATAGTTTCGAGACTTTCTCCTCTTTGCATTTGAAGCATGCCAAACAAGTCTCGAAGGGGCAATTTGTTAGTAGAGCTGTCAATACGGGCCAGCCCGGCCCATATGGGCTGGCCCGTCACGGGTTAACAAAAAACGGGCCGGCCCCCGTTTTTCAAACGGGTTGGGAAAATCCCAACCCAACCCATTGATTACAGGCTAACGGGCTAAACGGGCCAACCCGTTAGCCTGTTTATTTTATTTTATTTTATTTTATTAAAATTTATTAATTTTTGTATTGTTTAGGAATTAAACCCTCAACCTCTAAGTTAATAATTAACACTATTTTCAACTAAACACATGAATCCTTTTTAACTAATATCATGTATGAATATATACTCTGTTGTTTTATGTTAGTTGATGATGAGACTAATGTGCAGTGGATCATATACACACAGCAAACATATATGTTAATTAATATGTTATGTAAAATATGTATGTTAATATGGATATATTAATTAGTATGTAATGTAAAATATGTATT
>CM008340.1:4149721-4160678 GCA_002525835.2 Ipomoea batatas
ATATGGTAGAATAATAAAGTTATATTTCAAATTTATAATTCTTTGTTGCTATGAGTGCCTATGACCACAAGTTTCATCAATCAATTAACTAGAATCACATATTAAGACTAATCTTATAAATGTCGAGTATGACTTTAAAAATAGCAAAGCATTCTGCCATGAGTTTAAATGTAATTGCATTTTCAAGGCTCGAACTCTAAAGTCTAAACCTCTGGTTAATATTAAGGTGATGTTTTATTATACACTTTTATACCCTACTATGGGATTTGATATGCATTAGCATGCATGTTTGTCTACTTTTGCTATTGTATTATTATACTAAAACATATTAGTAATCATAAAACATATTACTTTTTTTCTCCCATACTTTTGAACGATAGAATAAAAAATGATAAAGAAAAAAAAGAATAAAAAGTCATTGTCTATATATGCATTTAACATAAAATGTGAACACATGCACACATATGAATTAGATCATCATATGTGAACCATCGCCCATGTACAAATTACAAACGAGTATTAGTCATTGATTTTCTCAAGATCAAAAGCTATAAAGCAAGAAAATGTAAAAAAAAAAATACAATATCATTTTGATAAATATTTCAAACTTGAAGAGCATTGACCAACACTACAAAAGTGCACTAATCAACTTCGCACATTGTAATGATCAATAAACGCAAGTGCCCACAGTGATATGTGAAGTGTGTTCTCTTGATTGCACTTCAAAATTTGAAGTGCATCGACTAATACCATAGTGCACTGATCAATATCATCAGATGCACTTTGTAGTTGTGCACAATACACTTTCAAAGTTTGAAATATTTACAAAAATATCGTCATATTTTTTTATATTTCCTTAATTTACAAAACAATTGATTTTCTCTAGATCAACGATTGAAATCGGTCCGTAGTTTTTACCTGAACATGTGTTATCACTATATATATATATATATATATATATATATATATATATATATATATTTCAATTTTTATCTATTTCCTACCAAGCAAAGACACTTCTATTACTTAAAGTCTTAAATGCATTACATTTACCAATTATTTGGTTTCAATTACAATTTAAATTTCAATATTTGAACCAAACAACTTCTAAAATTTACACTAACTCCAATGTATATTTTAAAAGCATAATAAGTCGTAATCCAGGTTATATCTCTTATTTGTGTCTATTTTTTTTGTTATTTTTATACATTATGCTATAAGAGTTGTACTATACAATTCTTTTTGGAAAAAAATATTCTTACCGTTATAACTGTTGTTATCTTTTCCCATTATTTTTACCATGCACATGCATACACAATATTTTTTCTTATATTCTTCAGTGATAATAGCGTATGTAGATATTATATATTAGAGTAATAGTTAATTCCATTTTGGTCCTAGATTTATTGGTGGCAACCCACTTTTAATCATTTTTTTTAAAAAAACATTCTTCTTTGGTCATAGTATTATTGTGACATGACAATTTTTGGTCCTCGATCAACAAAATTGTTTAAATTTCATAAACTACAAGGGCATTTAAGTCTTCAATTATGTTTTTTTTAAATAAAAAAAATATAGCGGGTCAATCCATTTTGTATAAAAAAGATCAAAATGTTTTTGTATTTAGCGACATTTCAACAATTTTGTTGATGGGGGAACAAAAATGATAATCCCACAATAATACTAGGATTAAAGGAGAGTGTTCTGAAAAAGAAGAACTAAAAGTGGACTACCACCTATAAATCTATGACAAAAAATGAAATTAACTCATTGGAGTAATATAAGAAATAAGTTTGATTTTATTTAGATTTTAATTAAATGTTACCATAATTATATTTAGTAATTTATCACATCTAATTTTTAATAATAATAATAATAATAATAATCATACCATAATTATTACTCAAATTATCAACTATACTTTTAGTAATTCTACATGCACTCTCAATTATTACTCCAATTTTCTACTCCTATGACTTGGCATGCTTTGATTCAGTTGTTATACCGTGGACCATGGTCCACAATATTGTGGTCCATAGTCACAAAACGACGTCGTTTCAATTAGTGGGAGAAATGACTATCGTAAATCTCTGTAACTGATACTACAGTTTATCTTAAATGATACTACAGTTGTGTTGAACTGATACTGTAGTTGTGCTCCGTAACTGATACTACAGTTCATCTCAACTGATACTACAATTGTGTTGAACTGATACTGCAGCTGTGTTGAACTGATACTGCAGCTGTGTTGAAAGGGAACTGCAGTTACGCGGAACAGAGGCAGTTTCATCCGTTTGTTTTCATTAATCAACACGACGTCGTTTTGATGCGCGGTCCATAGTAAATTTTGTGGCTTTGATTGCTCAATTTAATAAGGGGCATGTTTATTCATTTCTTTTTTCTTCCTCCAATCAAATTTGAACACAAGTGAGAATAAAAGTTGAGAGTCTATGAAGTATTTTTCCTTTTAATATAATGAGTTATAAAACTATGATTTTTTTAAAAGAAATTATATACTATTATTTTTAAAAACATTTTAATATAACTAAGATTTTAACATTAAATATTAATATTGAAAGATAATTTACCATGCACAACAACAACAACAACAATAATAATAATGTTTGGTAAATGGCTATTAGCTGATTGGGTTGGCTGTTTGGGTTAGAAAGTATGATTTGTTGATAACATTAGCTGATTGTAGAAAGTTGTTTGATAGATTAGCTGTTAGTTGATAGCTGTTTGGTATAATTTCTTTTCTCAAAAAGCTAATTGAAAATGCTGCTTTGAGTAGCCTTTTGAATTTTAGTATTTTGGAGTTACAAAAAGCTTATTAACCAAACAACTAATAGTGATCAAATAAGCTAAAATTGGCTGATAGGCTGATTATTTACCAACCAGGGCCTAACTTTTCTATCTGCCGAATTTTAAGAGAAATTACTTTCATTTTTTGAGTACAGAAATTACTTTGATTAATATTAAAGACATTTTATATGCTTCGTTGTAAGTAAATGGATGAATGCATTGGGTAAGGCTAACCCATCTCTGGAAGGATGGGGTTTGCAAAGTGACATAGATAAATAAGTGGATTTTTTTTTTTATTTTTAAATATTTTGTGTGCTTAGATGTATAGCAAATTTGCTAAATATATAAAAGGTTTTCGCATGGCACCATGTGATAGTCTTTTTGTACTTTATTTTTTAAAATTATTATTTTTTATTATTTTGTTATTTTATTATATTGTGATGTGATAGTAAAATCAATTTTAAAAATGAGAGAGTATTATAAAGTTCAAAATAAATAGTAAAGGAACAACAAATTTGATAATATAAAAATAAAATTTACTTGAGTATTTTAGGGATAAGGATAACTTAATAAATTCTCCGTATAAGATGAGTGAAGTATTCTTGCCCCTACTCACATAGTCACATGGGCGAAGTATTCAGTATTCTGCATTCTGTATTGGGAGGTTTATATATTTGTGATAAGTGTCAAATAGACCCTCAAACTATACTCATTTGTGCAATTAGGCCATTCAACTTCACCTCCCATTAGGCTCCCAAACTTATTATTTTAGAGCAAATAAGCCCTCTAACCTATTTGTAACCTGTTATTGCAGGTCAACTTGACTTCCGGCCAACTCCGTGGAGATGGAGATCAATGGTCTCCATGCGACACTGCCGGAGAAGGCGGGTAAGCGGGTTGCCTTCTCCGGTAGAATGCGAATTTTTCAGTGTTATTTTACTCGCCGGAGTTTGGTCGGAGGTTCGTCGGAATTGGCTGGAAATCAAGTTGACCTGCAATAACATGTCACAAATAGGTTAGAGGGCTTATTTGCTCTAAAATAACAAGGTTGAGGGTCTAATAAAAAATTTTTAAAGTTAAAAGATTTAATTGCACAGATGAGTATAATTTGAGGGACTATTTGACCGTTATTCTTATAATATATTTTTGCGTTTGGTGCTGCCGTGCTGGTAGGAACTTTGAAGCAATAAATGAGATAATAAATAGGATAGAAAGAAAGGGAGGTTGGAGAGTTAGGAGAGCGATATTTTCAAAAAATAAGGAGAGCGATATTTTCGATGTTCACACATTTCTATGCGACTATGACCTCACTTCTCTGTTTGGCATTTCGCATATAGTTTGACTAATTATTTTATGCATGGATTTTTCTTTTCTTAATAAAATTGTTACGGAGTAGTAGAATAACTGGTATTTTCACTCGTACATGGTACGAAATGAATTTTTTTATAATATTTTAAATATATTTGGATAGATATACAATTATATAAATTGTAACAACGAATATTATATAATATTATAATAAAAATAAGAATTGTATTACCATATTTTATAATATTATGTTACAGAGAAGTAAATTTACTGTATATTACCATTAGTAATTTTAATCTAAAATTAGTATTTTCACCCATGCGTTGCAAGGAATTAATTTGTTATAATACTTTTAAAATTATTTTGATCGATATATAATTATATAAATTATAACAACAAATATTATATAGTGCAATTGATAAAATGAATTTGATTGGTTATGTTTTCTGATGTTATCCCTGCTTGACTTCGAGCAAATAATTGTCCAATTACCTGTGCGATGCATAGGTAAAATTTTTTATTATATATTTAGATAATAAAATTAAAAATGAAATTATAAACAATTCTAATATTTGAAAGTGTACATTTATTTGATTATAAGATTAGTGCAAAATTATCACTCAATTAATTGAATAATATATGACTTGTTTGTCTGCAATTATCTTTAAAAATTGATATGTAATATGATTTATGTAATTATATTATTACTAAAATAAATATGTGAGAAAAATGATAAAATAATTTAATTGTAATTATTATAAAAATAAATTCAACGACCCATGTTTAGCTTAATTACCATAATAATTATTAGACAATTATTATTAGACAATTATACTCATATTTGTACAGTTATATTTTTATACCTAAGTATATTCCTTTTCACCATATTGCTTTTACTTTTTCCCCCTTCCTCCATATCTAAATGAATTAATTGTAATTATACTAATATTCGTGTAATTATTAGCTTAATTAACAAAGGGATGTTCAATCGGTTAGCCATTCGGTTAACTGAACCGTTTTAACCAAAGTTTTTAAAACTTTAACCGTTTACCGAACCGAACTTTTTATTACCGAATTAACCAAATCAATTTTTTTTTTCCAGTTAATTGGTCGGTTAACCGATTAAACTAACTTTTTAAGCTAAAGTTTTAAATTTTAAAAATAATTAATATAATAATAAATCCAATTAAAATAATACATATTATAATAAATTCATAAGAAAATATACAAAAATAATACCATAACAACACTCTAAATTTATTGGGATTTCACATAGTAGAGTTTATATATATATATTTAAAATTTTTGTTAACTGTTCGGTTAATTTGGTTAAATATAGTTCCGAACCGAATTAACCGTTAACCGAAATTTTAAAAAACCTTTAACCTTTAACTGAATTGCATGTGTAATGTTATTCGAACCAAATTATTTATACTGTAACTTTTTTTTTTCTAAATTATTGTAATTTAATATTATAATTTGAAAAATAAGGATGCATGTTTTATGTACAATTGTATTATGGTTAGAAAAGTATTTATAGTGTAATTTCAATCAATATCATTATTTGAAAATTTTGTAAAATAATAAGTAGAATTGTATTACGGACATGGGAGTATTTTTTTTTACTGATTCTTTTCCATTATTCCTTATAGAATTGTATTGCAAAAGTAGGATTTTGTTTTTATTAGTAGTATATAGATATAGATTTCATGCAATATTATGTCAACGTCTGATGTAATTTTAAGGGAAAGTTACACTTTTCGTCCCTAAGTTATAAGGTAATTGTAGAATTCGTCCATGAGAATGAGTCATGCTCACTTTTCGTCCCTAAGTTATCATTGGCGTTGCATTTTCCGTTCTTTCGTACTCACTTTTTGTACATGAGTTATAATAAAATTGCAAATTTCGTCCCTAATGTTTTATTAATAGAAGGACGGAAAATGCAACATCAATAATAACTTAGGGACAAAAAGTGAGTATGACCAACACTTAGGGACCAATTCTACAATTTTCATATAACTTAGAGACGAAAAATGAAATTTTTCCTAATTTTAATGTAAAATTGTAGTACGAATAGGAATTGTATTACCATATTTTACAATATTACGTTGCAGGGAAGTATATGTATTGTATTATTACCATTAGTAATTTTAATCTAGAATTGTATTATGAATATGAAGGTATGAAAGAATATATCGTATTAAGAATTATATTACCATATTTTAATGTACAATTGTAGTACGAATAGGAATTGTAGTACCATATTTTACAATATTACACAAACCTTAACAGTATAGCAGTGTTTTGGACAGAAAGTTGAAATATAGGATTTGGGGTGTTTTGGACGGGTAGTTAAAATAGAGGATTTGGTTTTATTAATAGTATAGATTACGCAAACCTTAATAGTATAGGAGTGTTTTGGGTGGTAAGTTAAAATGAAGGATTTTTTTTTATTAATAGTATAGATTACATTGCAGGGAAATATATGTAATGTATTATTACTACTAGTATTTTCACCTGTGTGATGCACAGAAGGATTTGTTAAGCTATAATATTTTAAGAATATTCGGATCGATATATAATTATATAAATTATAACATCAAATATTATATAGTGCAATTGAAAAGATGATTTGGATCGATTATGTTTATTGATGTTATCCTTGTTTGAATTCGACCAAATAATTGTTGAATTAATAGCTAAAGTGTAGATGTAAGCATCCGGTGCTAAAACTTTGGGGATTTTATATATCAATGTTTAAGATTTGTATAACTTGGACAAATGTGCTCTTTGAAAAAAAAACATAATATCACCGATTCGAATTACACATTATTGAAAACCACTTTATAGACGACATTGGTAGTAGTAGTAAAAGAATCTTGTCCATCCACGTCTAGAGCTAACACCTTCAGCCTATCAGGATGGGTGACTCGGGAAAAAGCCATATAAAATTTACTGTGACGAAACACTGATTTTTTCAACAATAACCCAACATGAGTTAGTGTTTGGCCCTGACTTTTGTTGATAGCATGGCATATGCAGGGCCGCTCCTGAGCACGGGCTGGCTGGGCGACCGCTAAGACCCCATGCTAGAAGGGGCCCATCCATGTATATATATATATATATTATAGTGTTATAATTATATTAGAAAACAAAAAAGCTAGAATCGACGCTTAATAATTAAATAAATTTAGAAATAGAATCGACATGAGGACACCTAATTATCTATTAGAATCGATACCCTAACCGGCTAACCCATTCGTCTTCTTCAATAAATATTTTCTCAATTCGATTTATCCTCGCATCTTCGTCGACAATCAACAATTGTTATTTTGTTTGCCGGTTTAGGCCCCATTGTTCGTTGTAACTTGTAAGTTTCATTTTGTAGGTAATTTGTTCTGTCTTTATTTCCTCTGCAACACTGCACATAGGCAACACAACACACCTATAAGGCATTAGGGATTTAGGGTTATAAATCTATAATCCTCATGTAATGGATAATAGATTTTGTGATTTTTGTAATTCTAGAATATATATAGTTATTGAGATACCGAGTTCTGTCTAATCCATTCTATTAACATGGATATAAAGTGAAAGAAGAAAAGAACAAAAAATTGCGGTTGTGTAGCTGTTTGTGATACAACTGAATACTGAGTAAAACTTTTTTAAAATATTCAGGTGCTTTTGTTCTTTTCTTATACACAATTTTTAAAATTGTGTTATATAATGTTACCTAAAAAGCATTTATATAAATAAAATTTTCAAAAAATCAGAATCATGTATTGAAAATTTGAAACAAACTAAAGAAAATGAATGTATTTCATGTTATTTGATATTATTAGTTTTTAGTATTATTAAATTTAAATTTTCATTTTTCATATAGGGGCCCATTTTTTAAATTTCGCCAGGGCCTCCAAAATGTTTGGACCGGCCCTGCGCATATGCAAGCATCAATGGGAATTGTTTACACTGAAACTTGAAGGGCAATCTTGTATCAGAAGGAGTGAGAGACATTTGGGGGGATAAGAACTTTGGTTCCTTCATGTGCCCCATTAAATATTCTTGCTTCGACAATGTGATATGCCAATATTGTGACGATGAGAATGTGTACCCTTGCAAAGACCAAGAGAGTTGTCTATGTTCCGCTATAACATAACAGGTGTACCAACCTTTAATGTCAATGAATGATGAGAGAGTCCAGACAATCTCAAACTATTTAGGAATTTAAGAGTGTGTACTTTTGATAGATTCTCATCGTCAGATAATGCCTTACACAAAGAGTCACAACTTAAATAATATATATGTCCTTATGTAGGATTCATGTCGCACATGTACTGATTAATTTGATCAACGACATCTAAAGTCGGAGAGAAGATCGCTCAGCCTTCTAGGTGCGACTCATTAATCATGCCATATCTCGCACTTGGAAAGGTGTTTTCCACTATAGTTGATATGAAATCGGGTCCACACTTCAACAAAAATTGTGCAGGAATATCAATCTCAGACAAACCATCCTTGCATACAAGTGATACAACCCCTGTAATTCCATCTCCAATGTTTGCAATCCATTTTGAAAACCAATCAACCGTCTATCTATCTTCTTCTAAAGCTAAGCTCCATAGTCTCAAGTTCTTTGTGAGCCTAAATACCTCGCAATTCGCCTAGACGTAGGAAGAATTAATAGTGGCCCCGACAACTAATGATCTCATTGCTTAGAGAATAACGGGAAGAATCTTTCTAAAATCATCGCCCAAAACTACTGTCATTCCACCAAATGTCTTTTCAGCACTACCTGGTATGGCGACTGTTAATTGTGATACCCGAGATTTTCTTCTCCCGATATAATTCTTTTGAACTCCTAATTAATTCCTTTGGACTCCCGATGTCATTCCTTTGGACCTACTAATATTTATTTAACCCTTAAGCCAAAATTAAGCCAAAATATTTCTAAAGTATAATTAATTATACTGTTTTTGAGCATACCATAATAATTATTTTTGTGTACGATATTTTGATACATATAAATTGGTACCAATAATTTAAAGTATATTTCATATTTATTATACGTATTAGCAACCAAATGATTTTACACCTTATAAGTGCATATATATGTATATCTGTACGTATGGATCGGAGTATGTATATATGTATAGAACTATATTGTAGCTTTTGTATAATTATTAGTAGTATATGTTAGATATAAATAATCTAACAAACAGAATAGTATACGAGAAACCTGATTCGTAGTAGTGAAAGCGGAAGCCGTATTGATCTCCAGCCACACTTGATGTAATGCCTCTTGAACGGTAGACCGTCAGCCATATTTGTCTCATACTTGACTCAGAACCCTAGATGGTGTACTGGTGTCTACTGAGTAGTATGAGTACCGGAACTGTATGTGCTATACAATGCTTATCATGTATCCCATCAATACAGATTTATATAGGCACAGAGTCTGGTTGAATACAACTACTAGTTGTTTAGTCCAACCAAACCACTTAATAAACCTAGTTAACTTGCACCACTTAATTAAGGCCCTAATATATAATATATAATATACATATTATTAGGGAAAATCTTACATTCTCCCATTTGGTGCAAGTACTAGCACAACCATCATCAAAGAACAAAACACACGAATCATAGTGATAAGTCCTCTATTTTGCAGAGTAATATTCATTATGGTCACATGCACTTCAATTCTCTAACTTAGGCCTCTCATAAACAAACCCAATGTTTATTCTCGGTATAACTTGAGTGATGTTTCTCAAAATATATTATGTGCACAACTGAAGAGAGAAACCATCCAAATATTTGTACAAAAGAGTACACTGTATGATCTCTAAAATCCTTAAAAGCATGCCTTAAATAGAAATCTCTCTTAATGTTAGCATAATGCTAACTGTATTCCGTGACTTCTAAACTTGAACACTACCTCTAACAGCTAAGAGCTCAGAGTTGACACGTCTTTCACTCCCACTCATTAAAATAGCCAAAAGATAGTTAAGTCACAGAATCATTCCAATAACTTAGAGAACAAACCAAAACCTCTAAGTCCATAAATTTGGAATGTTAACATACACCATAACTTCCCAAATAATCACAATATCCACTTTAACTGAACATTTATGAGTCTTACTTTTATGTCTCGCAAAATTGTCTTGAGCCTTAAATACCAAAATGGCCCAGGATCAATTTTGAAGAAACTAAAGACTCTTAAATGCTAAAGAATGACAGTGCACCACAAGTTAGATGATTTTGTTCTAATAAATTCATTAATATTGGTACAACATTTTCATAAATATGCTGCACAACCAGATGTCCAATAATTTGAACTTATAAATTTATATGAACAAATTCAAGATTAATACTTGTGGAATCTTTTGGACTACTTATTGTTTGACATACAATCCAATTTGCATTGGGAAGTATGAAGACAATAGTTAAATCCATAATCTTTAGTGGAGTATCTTAATGATCACTCCCACTGTTCTTTAGCAAAAAATAATGATATACATACTCATAATTGATTTGACCAACTAATAAATGAAGATAGAATTCCCCACCATTAGTTGGGCATACTGAATAATCAATATCTGGTTCCAATAGAAGTCCAAATAATTAATGAAGATATAATTCCCCACCATAGTTGGACATACTAAAAAAAACACCTTCCAAAACCAAGTTTGAATTTGGCTCAAAAGATACATTTTATCCTTAGAATCCAAAATAAGTATAGCATATCCCGTTAACTTACTATAATTAGTCCAACGAACTTAGTAAGCTTTCATGGAATAATTAATAAAAGTGGCTAAATTTTTGGGAAGTAACTGAATACATGTCT
>CM008340.1:4218633-4228967 GCA_002525835.2 Ipomoea batatas
TATATATGTGTATGTATGTATACCTGTACAAAGCACAATAACCCAAATGGAGAGGAGCATCTTAATGGGGACTCCCGTGTGCAACTCCTTCTGCTGCTCCACCTTACAGCCTGGGCAGTTCTCATAGTAACATTTCTCCTCTTTCTTCAGCAACGCTTCCTTGTACTCCGATCCCGATTTACTCGCCATCCCGACCAAACCTTAATATTCTCGATGCTTTTTTTCTTAATTTTTTTTGAAAAAAGAAATGTTTTTGTTTCTGCTTTCTTCTTCTTCTTTCTCCTTCCTCTTCGATTGTATTGGGAGAAGAGAGGTATAAGAAGAAGAAGAAGCGAGAAAGTCCAGAAACCTGGTACCTGGAGTCAGTTAATGTTGATGGGTGGACGATTTATTACGAGGAACACCTCTCACAAAATTGCTCCCATGTGCATTATTGCACCAAAATGAAAATGAAAATGGAAATTCATTTTTATTTATTACAGGCAATTAAATTGGTGGATTTAGTATAATAATAATAATTAAGATGTTGAAAATAATTTTAATAAGATAATGAATGCATCGTGATGAATCTACGATTTTATTAATGATCATGCAACGGCCATGCATCGGGCATCCGCGCCGCCAAAACTGCTTGTACGACAAGTCAATGTTCGTCCAATGCATTGAATATAATTATGTTGGTGGAATTACTAATCAGTGGCAAAGTTTACCACCACTACTTTTCAGAAATGGAAATAAAATTTATACATTTTTAAACTACATTAAAATACTATGAAATACAAAAAAAAATTAAATTTAAAAATACTAAAACAATAAGTAAAGAAAAAAAAAAGTATAATACTAGTCATGAATAAATTTATTAATTATTAGTTATGAGAGAAAAAATATTTATGGGAAAAAGTGCAATAGAATCATGGATAAATTGATTATTATTTATAAAAGAACATGAAATATTTGTTAGAAAATTGTGATAATCTTGATAAAAATGTGATACAATTATAAATGAACTCGCTCTCGTATGTTAATGACAAGATGTTTGGGGTCGATGCCTTTGTCTAGCCCACCTTCAGTCCATATACAAAATTCTATTCATGGAATATGGATGAGATTACACGGGTTTGTTTCAACGCAGCAAGGTCCAACCTAACACAAATGTAATTAGTCTTCAGTGTGTGGTTGCCAATCTTTTTTAAAAATGAATAATTTTATACCTTAGATAAGATTATTTTTTTTTTGAAGGGAGTATTGTGTATTTCCAACATTTATAACTATAAATTTTTTCATATTTAGTGTATAATTTTCGAATTATTTACATATTTGATTCCTTTGATCAATTTATCATGCAACCTTAGCTAAATTTAAATTTAAATAGTCACCGATGACTAGCCCATAAATTTAACCAGAAAATTTAACGGCATGACCAAATGTGATATAAATTGAATAGTGATGCACCTAATTTGAAAATTTTAATAATCAGGAACTAAAATTGATACATGTATAAAAATCAATGCACTAAAATTGATATTTTCTCAATCTCTTACTTAATAAGTCGTTAAATTATTGTGATTTATTCCCTCACAATTTTATCAAAATAAATTGAAATATAGAAATTCATGTGATGGGTTTCAACTTTTGTGCACAAACATTTTCCCCAAATCGTAAAACTTTTGGGATCTAACATTGCATCACTGCTTACGTATGTTGCGCCTAAAAAACGACAAGAACGACAGAAACAGACACAACTCGATTTGGATTGACTGCTACTCACATAGTCACATCTAATCAATCTCACCGTTCAGATTAAATATTCACATATGAACGGAATTACAGCTGTCACCTAATTTAAGTTTTTACTATATCAAATGCAACAATGCTAGTCAATGATTTTGCGGTCAAGTGACATATATAACACATAACATATCAATTACACGATACAGTAACCTCTCTCTCACTACATATGCCAATAGGTTGATTACACACTTTTTTAAAGATCAATTCTCTACCTCTGATGTTAGAAACATCAGTCTCTCCGGATAAAGTAGATTGGGCAAAAATAGTTTGAGCACACAAATTAAAATACCCTAAGCGAACTAGAACAACAAAATGACACAAGTTTTCGGATTGTGTGGGCAAAGATTTTTGATAGCGTAGGAGTAGAAAAACAAAACAAATTTTAGGTTGTGATTTGCAGCCCCTTGTACACCGGGAATAACTTTTATGTTCGTTATACAATTCAAGTTCGTTCTAAAAAAGAAACTGTGTATAGTGCAAATCAACAATCATTTCTAGTGTAAACCAATGTTACTTCCAAGCCTTCTCATCTCCATTTTATAACTCAAATAACTGTACTTTGAGAACCAATTTATCAGTCACGCATTAACCATTTTTAACATACACATCTATCAACTTACCTATCTCACTACGAAGAACTCAAATGTACTTTGACCCGATCCAAAGCGAAAGTAGATCCCACATATGTTTGTATCACAAAATAATTACTCAAAATTTCTTTTTAGCTAAAATTTTCAACAATATCAATTGAGAATACTTTTTTTTTTTTTTCATGTGAGAATGATGACAACGTTTATTAGAATTTACACAGGGAATAAACCAAATAATTGAATAGAGAATGGTGAGGCTGAGAAATAAGTATGAAGGTTATCGTAGATCTAATCACCTAGGAAAAAATTGTGTATTGTGTAAAATAGTTATAGTACAAAGCAGATTGTCTATTCATTACGTCGATCAATATCTGTTTACAAAAAATTTATAACCGACACAATCGCTCTCTGATGAGTCTCTGATCATTTCACAACGCTCGAATTGTTGGCTTTTGAGTCTTTTGCAGCAGCTTAATAGTGGATTGATTCCGTTGCCTCAATAATGAGTAAGTAAATATATATTATGGGTTGGATGAGATCGTTTATCTCTGGATTACACAAATTATAAATAGAATACAATAGAAGAGATATATACAATAGATACAAGAAGAGATATAAACCAATTATCCTAACACTCTCCCTCAAGCGTGAGATGTAGGACTGACCACCAAACTTGTCACGAAGAAACGCAAACATCCGAGTAGGAAGAGGTTTGGTAAAGATATCAGCAAGCTAATCATTGGTTGAGACAAAATGAACTTGTAACTCTCCTGAAGCAACCTTATCACGAACGAAGTGATAATCAATCTTAACATGTTCAGTCCGATGACAGACTGAATTAGCACACATGTAAGTAGCCCTTAAGTTGTCACACCACAAGCAGGGAGTGGACGCCAAAGCCATGCTAAGCTCACGCAACAACAACTAACACAATCCATGTGAAAACATCAGCCAGTGTGCTTTGTACTCGGCCTCCGTAGAAGAACGGGAAATAGTGCGTTGCTTGACATATGGATAGCACAATGAACAGAGGTGGTGCATGTAGCCACTCACCACAACCTGAGTCAGAAACCGCTCCCCTAGCAACAATATGGATAGCATGTAGATCGTTTAACAAACTGAAAACATATATCAATAAAAGAAGTAGCAATTTCCTTGACATCATCAATAATCAAACCCAAAGAAGATTGAAAAGAAAAAGCTTTTAAAGCGAAACAAATTTACTGGGCATCTGTTTCAACATCAAGATTCAAAATTCAAATCTTTTATCTAACTCAACGCTTCGCGAATACTGAGAGCCTCAGCTTCCTTAGACGTGTAGATACCTTCCCACCACACCCTCTTAGCAGCATAGAATTCTCTATCTGAATCTCTTATTACCTAACCAAAACCCATACACCTTAATCGTTAATATCACTTCAAAACAATAAAAGTAAGTTTCTCAAAAAAAAAAAAAAACAATAAAAGTAAGTCTCTAAAATTATTGATCTATTTTATTATTTGAACAATTATTCAAACGTCGCTCTCGAGTTTCCCTATTCGAAACCAACCTTTACAACATTAAAAAAAGTCATTTAATAACTTGTCGAAACTTCAATTGCGAGTGTAATGCACTTAATCACATTTCACTTGAGATGTGAACTAAATCCACTTTCTGCCTCTGACAGCATCCTTACTAACGGATATTTAGGAGTTTTTGGAACAGTAACATCCTACATGGAAGAAATAGAAACAGAAGAGAAATGAAAAAAAAAATGACCTGCAAAGTATAGTTTTTGGAACAATAATGAACACCCACAAAATCTAATGTAGCAGCGCAAATTAGCCGTGTTAGGCGCGAGAAGCGCGTCCAGCGAGCGCATGTACTCCACGCACCCGCTGGGCGTGTCAGCCACGTCCATCTAACAAGTCCTATTTTTTTTTTTTAAATATGATTTTTTTTTTATCATCTCATTTTTCTCTTTCTTAACCACATTTACAAAAACTCCTTAAAAAAATCGATGCTTTGAGGCATAGCTGACTGGTTGACCGATCAACAATAAATTATTGCTACAAGTAACAAGATGACTCAAGACTAGTACAATGAAATCAGAGAATTTGATACCAATTAGTATTATTAAAAAAAAATAAAAAACTATTTTCAAAAAATAAAAAAAATAAAAAACTCATTACCTAGTACCTAGCTACCTACCAATAGGTTCTTTTGCCTTTTAGCTTTTGCCTTTAATCATGACTGTCGAGTCCTTCACATATAGTACATATCACTCGCGGGGACCTTTTTTTTTTTTTTTTTTTTTTTTTTTTTTTTTGGGGAAATAACACACGGGGACCTATGAAGTGAAATAAATAACACGACACATGGGTTAAAACTTTCAGAAGAGAGTCTTCACGAAGGTGTCCAAAATCTTGATGAATCAAACACTCCCTTAAGATAATTGTGATCTTGTCTTATAAATGACCGTTCAATATGGGTAGCTAAGATAAGTTGCAAAGAGATAAAACATTAAAAATAAAGTGATTATATTATTTAATGTGACGTACTATGTTAGTTAGACAAGCATACATTTCACACTCATTGAATTGAAGGGAATGAGACTCATCATGACTAATTGTGGCATATTTTCTTATATATGTAATATTGAAATGTAACCATAAACCTTAATTAGTCACATTGTCTAGCACTTTGCTAAAGAAATTGGGAGGGGAGGTATATGGACCGGGGGAGGGAGAAACTAGCTAGTTTTCATATTATATATAAATAATGTGTCATATATATGTAACCTTTAAAAACTTTTAAACTAATTATTTAATTAATAGGTATTTATTTTCAATACCTATTTCAACAGTCCTATTTTATATGCTTGATTTGGTTAATTAGATTTGACCGATATTTATAATTTAATTTTTCATAATATTAAGTGTATTATTAGCACTTAAATATTTTTATGTGCTAATAATAAGAAAATATTTATGGCTAATTAGAAACCATATTAAAAATATTTATAAACACACAAAAATCAAAACTTAAAATAATAAAAAAATATAAAAGAAAATAAGCAAAAAAAAAAAAAAAAAGTTAGCTAGAGGGATTGCCAACTCCAATCACCCAACCCAAGCGCTCACTTAGCTTCTGAATTGTTCATCATATCTTAAGAATAAACTGAATATTATTTCAGATTAACAACATAGAAAATAATGATTAATTAAAATCAAGTAATTTATTTATAAACAATCATTACATAATTAATAAATAAATAAAATTTTGTACAATAATTTACTGAAAGCAAGGGAGCATGAAGTCATACGAGGACGAAAATGGACTGATAATGTATTCTACTGTATTGTAGCTGTCCTACTTTAATTATTCATGACCGGTAAAATAATTGTGACACCGATTCAAGCCGGTAGCCATACCATACATCTCAGAGGTATGACACAGGTGGACCCGGACCGTTAAACGGACGGAGAAAGATTCGATGAATTTACCAAAAAAAAAAAATTATATGGCATGAAATTTCACTTCATCAGTAATAACATATGTACTTTGAAAGTAAAATTATTATGTATCATGATAAATTAACAGAGAATGATACTATATAGAATACTTTTGGAAGTAAAAGCATTTTATAACTTGCTTGCTATGATTAGTTAATTATTATCTAATGGGTACCAATTCTTTGTATACTTAATTAATAATGATATTCAACCTCAACCTCTATAAGTATTTTTACTATTAAAGTTCATATAACAAGGTTGTTTATGATGAGTTGGGGAATTATACGAGTTTGGTTAACATTGTGCTTAATGATATGTCAACATAACTATCACCAATTGAGAAATAGAGCAAGAGATGCTTGACGTTTCACACGAGTATGGATAACAACGGGTCAGGTCGGGGTGTTACATCTACCACTCAACCCATCTTATACTTTAATTTCTCCACCCACCCATATCCCCAACCCACATCGAGTAAATTTTTTTAAAATACACACCCACTCCCACTGGTGCAGGTGCGCACTACGGATACCCACCACTTATTAACTTATTAATTTTTTAAAAAAATATTTAAATTACTTACACATAATAAAATTCATTAGTTATACTAAAACATAAAATAATATAAATATAATAATTAAATTGTTAACTTTTAAAAATAAACTTAGTTTAAAAATAAAAATAGTAAAAAGTTAGTAAAAGTTATATACATGGTGGGTCGGGTGGGGTTATAGGCTGGTTTTGTACATAGTAAAAAATTTGCCTATCACGTTTACTGCACATATTTACATAATTGAGCAACCAAAAAAATGTCATTTTCATTTTATCTAATTAACTTATAGTCGAATAAACAAATTTACAAATAACCAATTCATCTGAAAATTTGTAATATTTTATTTAATGAAGTCAAATAATAAAAATGAATATAAATTATATTTCTCAAGTATTACTGTCAAAATACCAAACTTCTCCCTATATTATTATGCCCTTGTCAAATTTGACTTATAATCTTTTTCCTATCAAAAATTTTATTATTTGACCTAATTTCATCAAACTTACTACCTACTTATAAAAATAAAAATAAAAATAAAGGTCAAAATATACATTATTTTTTAAGATTTGAGCAAATTAGCAAATGGTTGCCAATTGCACAATATAGGAAAGACGACTTCTGTGTCATTCAAATTATTTCAATACTTTTCATATGCTAGATGACAAGTTAATACAATAGATTGAGAAAGTATAGATAAACAGATATTACAACGTAATAGAGTCAGTACGCCGTACTAAAAACAAGATGATAAGTTAATATAATTGATTTTCTTGAATAATATTAAAAAATATATAACTGGATAATTTATTAACAATGAGTTAAACTAAATAAAACTATATCAAATTATTAAAAACTTATCAAACTTTTTTTTTTTTTTAATGAGAACATGTGAGATAAGATGGACAGTTTTGCCAAATAATAATAGAAACGTACAGCAGCATGGTAGGCCACTGGGAAGTGGGATCATTCTAGTTAATAATGTGACAATGATTGGAAAAGATCATGGCAGGTGGCATGGAATGCACCGCTGTGTTGTTGGTCCATTTATTTATTTTAGTTAGATATATAAAGACCATATTAATGAACATAGAACAAAAATAGTATAGCAATGATCAACATCATAGTTTAAACTTGTCGAAAATTTTAATATATGATTTTCCAAAAATAAAAATAAAATTAATATATGATTGATGTGGGCCGAGCCCTTTAGAACTTTGCCCACATGTTGATTCATTTTTACTTTCTTCTTCACCCAAAAAAGTTGAATCCCCAACTACAAGGGCATCTCACGGGGCCCACGCATCGACCCAAACATTGCCACGGGTGAGACTCTATCCCTAGTCTCTTTTTCCAAATTTCACCCATGTAACCAGTTGACCACTTCATTTTTACTTTCGTAATTTCGTTATTACAAGAAGAGATGTGGCAAATTATTGTGTAGACCATAACAAAAAGTACATTTTTAATATACTAAAAGTATATTAGTCGTGTACTAAATGTACAATTGTACATTATACAAAATAATATACTTTCGGTACTCAAATAATATACTTTTTCTTAATACAATATACATTCTTAATATAATAAAAATACATTATTTGTGCATTGAATGTATATTACTCCGTATTTGATAATATGGTCCATGCAATAATGATTGTAGGATGTATCCAAATTTTAGTATCAGTGTGGGGGTATCGATTAAGTTAATTTAATACGGAGTATTATTTTATGATGTATACAAATATAAATGTTCTCATTAATAAAAGTGTTATTTAATTCAAGAGAGAAAGAATTCTTTTGGCAAAAACAAAGATACCAAAATGATTTTGGGGAAAAATAAAATTTGTACTTTTGTAAATCGTGATTTTACTCATTTACCTTTCTATTTAAATAATTATATTTTTGTATCTATAGATTAACTTTATTTTTTTAAAATAATTTAGTGATATCAATTTTAAAATTTTACAAATAATAATAATAATAATAATAATAATAATAATAATAATAATAATAATAATATATACGTATAGCTAATTAGATAGCGATGTCCCTAGTTAGAAGAGGGAATAAACAACAATAAAATTACAAACATTTCAACCAAATTAAACAAAGGCAACAAGGTTATATAAAAATAATATTTTTTTTTAAAAAAAAAGTAGGTACTTACTTCCATCTAATAGAGTATCAAACATATGCAAGCAAAAAGATAGGAATAATGATTTCTATCTAGTGTATAAATATGTTTCATCATACGCATCCAGAGAGGTAGATCCAGAATTTTATTTGAGTGTGAGCGAAGACACGAAGTTAAAATAAATTTAAAAATACTAATGACAAAATATCAAACACCAATAAGATTAGCAATCATATTCTCTAATAAGCAGAGAAGAAGAAAATTTGCAGTCTGCCATTCTCAAAAAATAGCACTAATAAACAGAGATAGACAATATACTAATTACAGAGAAAATATGTCAATATACACAGTAACAATAACACTATTCCATTGTTCACAATAGTTATTGTGTGGACCACGGTCCGAAAACGACGTTGTTTTACACAATTTTTTTTCACACTACCCACTGTAACAAATTCAATTGAGAGAGTGTTAACAATAATTAAACTTGGTGATCATTCAAGTATAAGAATCAGGTTCCACCCACTTAGCTAACATTTATGAGGTTACTGTTATAAGTTTTTTTATTTTTGGGGAAAAAGCATATATACACAGCAGGGCAATTTGAACCCAATGGGGTAGCTCAAGTGACAAGTGAGCTCTCTTTGTAGGAAGAATTTCGGGAGAGCCCGAGTTCGATTCCCATTGGGCTAGCTCTTGTGCCTCCCGGAGCAAAGGTGGGTGGACCTTATGGACCGTTACACAGACAGAGAAAGACCCCGTGAATTTACAAAAAAAAATAGCAGGCAATTGGGATATATCGTGCTAGCTGGTTAAGACACGTAACTATATATTATTGTACATGTCGGATGAATGTATGTACACGGCTCTATATAGGGTGGTTGTCCATTCAATTCATTTACTAAATACATACTAACCATAATAATGTACAAAATAATTTAATGGAACAAGACTTTCCTGTTCTTCCAATAAACTTTGCAAAAATGTTGTGGTTTTGGCTCCTAAAATATGAAACCCTCTAATGCGGTTAATTAAGGTGTTCTATCACTAAAAACAAAATTATTATATTTTAAATTAAAATAAAAAAATATCACCTTCGCTAAGGCTTGATCTTATGACTTTCCATATGAGAGAGTCACTACATTCCATCTGAACACAAAATTACTTAAATACTCATATGTAATGCAAAAAAATATGTGCCCAATATTAGTACTTTATATTAAAATTTTAAATTTGTTTATATTTTAAATATTTATATTATTGTAAATAATAATAACAATAATGTAAAATATTTTTATAATTTGATATTTATATTTTAGAAAATTACTAACATATACTGCGTATATAAATCCATTATATAATGTGTATATATTATTATTATTGAAGAAGATAAGAAAAATATATGGTGGATGCATGTGCATGGTAACAATATGAAAAAGATAACGGAAGTTATAACGGTAGGGGTATATTTGTCCAAAATATTATAAAGTACAACTTTTATAGCATACTGTATAAAAGAAATTTAACGGAAAAAAGCGGACATAAATGAAGGTTTTTTTTTTTTGGGAGCCAAAAACAATACTTTCATTAATTCAAATCGTGATACAGATCGTTGACAATAAAAGAAGGAGGGTCAAACGTCCACTCCTGACGTACAGACATAGAACATGCCTCCCTAACTAACTGATGGGCAACCATGTTCGCAGGACGTTTAACATGAGAGATAGTTACATTCGACAAAGAATCTAATATATCTTTAATATCCAAAATC
>CM008340.1:4366580-4377647 GCA_002525835.2 Ipomoea batatas
ATTATTATTATTATTATTATTATTATTATTATTATTATTATTATTATTTTTCATTATAGACCAGAGCAAATATGGTGGTAAATAGAAAATAACTAAATAAGTGTTGTATACAACATACAGTTAGATTCATTATCAAGTGAATTTTATTATGGACTATGGAGTATTCACAGTAAATAACTAGAAAATAGGTATTATAATTCTGCTATTTGCATACTTTCTCTGCTTGTTAAAAGTTATTGAGGTAGTGGTAATAAATTTAGTTCCACTATGTTTTTTTGACAAGTAATTACTATTATTCTGCTACTTGTCACTCTCATTTGCATTAAACCTATTAAAATTCTTCAAATGGATAGCTTGTCTATTATTTCTATTTATATTAGAAAGAGTAGAATATGCATATTTAACTATTTAAGTGCTATAATGCCATCACTTGGTTCTACATAATGGATGTAAACTAACGCCCACTAAACTTTCAGAGCCAGTATGTGTATTACGCTTTATTCTGCAAAATAATAATTCTCTTTTGCTTGCTTCATGCCTACATGGCATCATTTTAAAGTTTAAATTAACATATAATGGGGTGACTGCTGCAATATTTTGCAATATTAGAGTTGATATTGTCTGAATCTTAGCTCTTCCTTTTTGCTCTTTGACTTTTTATTGTAGGTGTCTCTGTTTTTCTAAATTTGTTGGTTTATTTATATATAGTTATCCTGTGGAACACTTCATTTAATTTTTTTGAATATTTTTTTTTCAGAGTTTGGAAGGGATAAGTGATATACGTGATGAGAGTGATCGATCAGGAATGCGTGTAGTCATTGAGGTAGTAGTTACACAATTGCAGAAGCTGTCTAATTATTTTATGTTTATATTAATCTCTTGGACAATATGATGATAGTTGTTTTACCTTTTCATTTTTTCCAGCTTAAGAGAGGATCAGATTCATCTATCGTATTGAACAATCTCTATCGTCATACGGCTCTGCAGTCTACTTTTAGTTGCAACATGGTTGGGTAAGTTTTATTGATGAAACCTTCTGAAAGCACTAAATGCCTACATCCTTGCATTATAAATTGCATCTTGTGAGTTATTATTAATGTTGTTGAAATCATCTGACATATTTCGTGATATACCTTTGTGATTGTTGGTTTATTGTCAGTATTCTCAATGGCCAACCAAAGTTGATGGGCTTGAAGGAGATGCTCCAGGTGACTAGTTATTAGCAATTAGCTCTCCTTGCATATGCATAACATTCAAATTTGTAGATCAAATAATTGAAAGTGTGGTGTTTTTGAAATTCTTTTAGCTACCGCCTCCTAGCAATTTAAAACAAATACTAGTGGCAATGAAATATGGTGCAACCGTGCAAGTATAAAGACTCAATCTCAATTGTATTCAATGTATAGAACATTAGAAAATCTGTTGATTGTTCAACTCTTCAGGATAGAAATGTATGAATATTTTGTGACTAAGTGTGCAAGTTTGTTTTTGAACCTCTTTAGCTTCCTTTGCTGTAGATGCATACCAATATTTCTGAATTATTACTCATTTCCTTTATGTAGGCCTTTTTGGATTTTAGATGCTCGGTTGTTGAAAGGCGTGCAAGGTTCAAACTTTTACATGCACAAGAAAGAAATCATATTGTCGAGGTATGCTTATTATTATTATTATATTATTATTATTATTATTATTATTATTATTATTATTACTACTACTACTACTACTACTACTACTATTAATATATTTTTAAAAGAGTGTTGCTTTGCTGATATCCATGTTTATGAATCAAGGGCATTATTATTGGACTTGATAATTTGGACATGGTTATTAATATAATAAAACAAGCCTCGAGCAATGCACAGGCAGCTGGGAATTTGATGAAAGGTAGTGTAAATCTGTTCTGATGTTTTATTTTGTTTTTTTTTTTTTTAATTTTGTTTTTGTTTTTGTTTTTGTTTTTTTTTGGTTTTTTTGGTTTTTTTTTTTTTTTGGTGGGAAGCATTCTCTTAACTTATTGGTACGCCATGCAGTGTTTGCTTTCTTTAATTTGTTACATATCTTATTGACCCCTGCATTTTTTTTATAACTCATAAGTATCTCTCTCTTGGCTTTTATTAAGCCAATAATAACTTGGATAATAATTGGTGGCATGCATAGTGTGAGTCCTTTTCTTATTCTTAGCGATTTTTAATTGTTATTATTGTTATTGTTTTTGTCATTATTATTAATATGTTGAAATTATGTGACTTGGTGTGTATGCATGTACTTCATAAATGTTATGACAACAAAAATTAAGTGATTTAGTATTCATATATATGGGCTTATAAGGTCATGGGTTAGACTAGCTAATTGATTGGATTCAATCTTTTAGTGTGTTTTGGCCCATGTGCATTATAGCCCAATTGAGTGACCTTGACCCAATCTTAGATTATACTCCGTAACATATACTCCATAAATAAAATGGATCTGTTTATCTTTCCTCTCATTTGTTAACAATCTCCTGAGAATTAGGGGGTAATTTGGTTGAAATTCCAGGAGTGCGTTGTGTGATGGGCCTTGGTTTAACCATCACTGGACTAGTTTAAAATCCTATATTTAGTTTGATTGAAGTCTAGTTAAAATTCTCTCTTTGCTGAGAATTTTAATTTTTTTTTTTCATTCTTGTTGCAGAATTTGGATTGTCAGAGAAACAAGCCGATGCAATATTGGATATAAGCCTAAGAAGGCTCACAGCACTAGAGGTGTGCTGTATTTATGTGACACTCTAGTTTTGCTCTATAAGATATGGCATTGATCAAGGGCAAATGACAATCTCTTTCAAATTTAATCATCTTCATAATGCAGAGAAATAAGTTTGTTGCTGAAGGAAAATCTTTGACAGAACAAATTCTCAAGTTACAAGAACTTCTGTCCAGTAGAAAGAAAATACTCCAGGTTGTGCTTCAATAAAGATCTTGCTGTTATGCTTGCTACTCTTCCTCCACATTCTCCCCTCATCTAGTCATCTGAACTCCTTTTAACTGTTTATTTTCTCTTTGTAATCTCCTAAATTACTGAAAGGTTTTTCCTTCTCTTTCAATGAGGCAGGGAGTGTCTTCTTTGGTGCTGTAGAATGGATTTTTATTTCTCTTCTTTTGTTTGCATTATTTTGGCAATTGGCACAAAACTAAGCTTTCTGTTTGAGTTGTTTATGTGAATATGTGATATTTTTCTGCTTTTGCTTATGAGTAATATTGTTTTATTTCACTGCCAGGTAATTGAAGACGAGGCAATTGAAATAAAACACAAGTTTTCCTCTCCTCGACGTTCAATGCTGGAGGAAGCAGGCAGTGGCCATGTTGAAGACATTGATGTTATCCCAAATGATGAAATGCTTCTGGTACTTTAAACTGCTTGTCTGCTTCTTTGTCATATAGTCCTATACTCCTATCCTTCCAATTTACTATACCCAAAATTCTTTCTCTTTGCAATATCAGGCATTTAGTGAGAAGGGTTATGTTAAGCGGATGAAGCCTGATACGTTTAATCTTCAAAACCGTGGGACTATTGGTAAATCAGTTGGTAAATTAAGGGTAGATGATGCTATGTCCAATTTCATTGTTTGTCATGCCCATGATCAAGTCTTATATTTTAGGTACTAATTTCATGTTCTGCCCAGTCTTTTATTTGAACTATTTCACCATCTCACAATGTTGTCCTTTCAACTTCCTAGTTAAACTAATTCATGCATTGGCTGTTGTACCATCTAAAATTGCTGATCTTATTTCTACCTTCTCATGTATTTTGTCAGTGATAAAGGTACAGTGTACTCTGCTCGAGCTTACAAGATACCTGAATGTAGTCGAGCTGCTACTGGCACCCCCTTAGTTCGGGTATTACCCTAGCTAATTTTGTTTATTTATTTATTTTCTTTATTTATTCCAATTCTTATTTACTTCAAGTTTCTTCATCCTGGATCCAGATATTGTCCTTGTCTGAAGGTGAGAGAATCACATCAATTATTCCTGTGGATGAATTCATGGAGGATCAATTTCTTATTATGGTAACAGCAAAGGGTTATATAAAGAAAGTGTCTTTAAACTTTTTCTCCTCAATCAGATCGACAGGAATCACAGCGATTCTATTGGTTCGTCACTTCTTTTTGGTGTTATTATATGGCTATTTGGTGTTATGATAAAACTCAAACACAATACCTTTACTTGACAGGTCCCTGGTGATGAACTCAAATGGGTGAGGCGTTGCACTAATGATGATTTGGTAGCAATGGCTTCACAAAATGCAATGGTTATTTTGAGTCCTTGCGAAAACGTGAGTTATTTATGTTTATTTTATATTAAATAGAAAAAGGACATTAGGTCTTTATTTTTTTCTTCTAAATGCGGAGTTGAAAAAAGGCTTTCTCATGAAAAGTAGTTAAGATCGTACTCAAGAAAAGCTATAATTATAAAGCTTTTGCTGGATTGGAAATTCCTCTAATGATTGGTAATCAAGGCTAAATTGACAGTCTGCTGTTCTGATGTAGTAATGAACTAATAATTTAAAGTTATACAATCCTCCAGTTCATAAATTAGGGGAATTGGTGTGGAGCTGAAATAGGACATACGAAAATTTGCTGTGTTCACATGTAGTTTAAATTTTACCCAGCCCAGACTCAAGTGACCACTGACCACGATCATTTATGACCACATCCTCTAGTTTTCCACATTCCACAAATTTCACCAAAACCATTTTTTAATGAAAACTCTTTGTTCTTTGTCCTATCTTGATCTAATGGATTATGATACTGCCTTAGAAACGTTCTGTTTCGATAGACCAAGAAACTTAACAAATGATTTAACATTTGAGAAGAGCATAAACTGTTCAGTAACTCACATTAACAGGCTATTTATCGCACTTTCAACCTCAACTCTGCATAGTGGTTTTAGAAGGCTACTTAATGGCATAGATGTTCACAAATTGGACTTCCTATGACTTAGTGTGGGCCATGGCTTCATGTACCTTTCTTATTCTATATAATTTCATCTATCATTTAATCCTATGGCTAACAGTATGATTCTGACTGGTTGAAAATGACTGCTGCTGAACATTGATGATATTATTTTTTATTCATTTATTTCCACTGTTTTGTGACAGGTAAGAGCACAAGGAAGACATACTCGGGGCTCAGTTGCTATGAGATTGAAAGAAGGGGATAAAATGGCTAGCATGGACATAATACCAGCTGCTTTGTGGAGTGATTTTGGGAAAGTTACAGAAGCTCACAAAAGGTAATATTCATCTTTGTAAATATTGCTAAATTCTTACTTTTAGATTATATTACTTTATATGGAGTATACCTTATGCAAGCTTCAAAGCTTAATAGGGGATTATTTGGGTTTGCTGTGTCTTCAGATTTTATCGCTTTATACTTTTATCTGGAGTGTGCTTTAGGCAAGCTGCAAACTTAATAGGGGATAATTTGTATGGTTACTGTCTCTTTCTGAAAGCACAAACACTTCCTTATACTCATGACACAGGAACCTCGTGTATTGTGTCCCATCCTTTCTTTATGTTAGGACCAGAATTGTAAAGTTCAACACAGTCATCAGACACGTGCACACACACAACACTTCCTCAAACTTTCCATCTTCTCATACTTGTATGGAGCAGGAACCTTGTGTATTGTTCTACCCTTTCTCTAAGTCAGTATTGTAATTGTAATTTTCAAGCACAGAATTGTCATGTATATGTACTACTTGAATTTAGATTTCGAATTTCCCCTGGACAACCATTCCCTCATGTTCAATTCGTTAATTTATATTTGTAATAATTTCAGCATATTTGAATGTTTATCTCATTATTGGCTTTCCATATTCGTCCTTCAGTTTTGATATTATTGTTAATATACTTACAATTGCATATTCATTATGCTGTTTTTGTGCAGTGGTAAGAGCATGAAAGGCCCATGGCTGTTGTTTGTGTCTGAGAGTGGTTTAGGAAAGAGAGTCCCTCTCAGCCGGTTTCGCACATCACCTTTGAACAGAGTTGGCTTAAGAGGTTACAAGGTAATTTTTCTTCATTATCATTAGCAAGAATTATGGATGTAGAAAGAAGTTTTCAATTTGTTTTCAAATTTTTTTTTTCTTACTGAGGAAGATGTTTTTTTTGCAATCCTCTCTTGAATTTTCACAGCTTTCATCTGAAGATCGGCTGGCAGCAGTATTTGTTGTTGGCTTTTCTCTGGGAGGTAATGTTGTAGATTCTTCTCATCATTAAGTTTTTATTCATAAAAATAACACTGCAAAAAATGATGGTTAAGCAGTAGAAAAGATCAGCTCTGATGGCAATTTAAGTCCCTAAACTCCTGTTTAGTCTCTACCATCTGCATCACATCAAGATTAGGATTCTCAAACTTTTGTCGTTGATTAGAATCATTGCCATGAGTTTATGGCTGCTGAATTAGCAGTTTTTCCTCTTTTGTTTCAACCATATAAGATACGATTGCCTCCTACATACTTTGAAGTTTGAACTGATTAAGGAAAACAGTTACCTTGTTGAATTTTAATCCACACAAACCTGGGTTACCCATGACATTAAACATTTGTACAAATAGGTATTTATTGATCTCTGAATTTCTTGTCCAATGACATAATCCAATTGTCAGGGACTGCTCTTGTCCAAATTAATAATTGGGCATTAGAAGTAAAACACACCTATAGTTTGGGGACTGAAACTGGGATAGTAAGTTCCAACTGCAATTTGATAGTACTGGCAGAAAAGTTTAATAACTAATTAATTGTAAAGAGAAAAACTTTTGTATAACAGGTGTATATACTAATCTCATGACATTTGTCTCTCATATGTGGAGGAAGTTGTCATAGCAATCTTGTATCTCACTAATGATGATAATGGTTATGATTTGTTGTAGCAGATGATGGTGAAAGTGTTGAACAAGTTGTTCTTGTGAGCCAGAGTGGAACTGTGAACCGGATAAAAGTTCGGGATATATCTGTTCAATCACGGTTTTCAAGGTGCATATCCAACTAAATCTTACTATTAAATAATGACTGTTAATGTTGCAATGGCAAACAAATAATTGTTGTCTTTTTCAAAGACTTTTAGTTCAAATATGCATGCATGGTGTGGTTGTGAGGGGGAGCTGCATTGATGTTCTTAGGACTGATATTACCAGGGGCTATGGGGTTTGGTGATAGTGAAATAAAAACAAAAGTTTACAATTCTGTTTGTTTTTCACTCCATGCTCCCATTCTCATGGAGTTTAGATTGTCAGGTTTAAATTATGATGACAGTTGCCAATGCACCACCTTTAGTATAGATGGGAAATGACAGTCCTCTTGAATGGTGAATTTTGTTCATTATAACCTCTCATTTTTTCTCGTAGATTTTGTTTCACCTGTTGTGTCTGCAGTGTTTCTCTAACGTCTTTTGCCTCTCGTTGAGGATGTTGTTATGACCTCATGTATGTAATTTTTTGTTTTTTTTTTTCACCGGCAGAGGAGTTATTTTGATGCGGCTTGATCAGGCTGGAAAAATCCAATCGGCTTCTTTGATCTCAGCAGCAGAGTCGGAGTCTGATGAAATTGAAGAAGCCACTGTTGCTGCTGCTTCTTCATAGGACTTGGGCAGTGGGGGGATCCACTATCGAGTGTTGTTGTAGCACAGATGATTGTACAGCTGATGACTTAGGCTCGTTTAGGCTTTAGAGGAGTTCCAAGATTATGGTTAAAGGATATTTGCTTCAGTATCAATTATGGTATCAATAGAAATAGGTTGGTTATTATGTTATTACTATCATTATTATTGTTATTTTGGAAAAAAAAGAAAAAAGTTTAGTCTCCAGTTATAGATTTTGAAGGACCCTTTTATTGCACTATTGATTTTGGAGCAAGTACCAATTTTGGTCCCATGAGTATTAGTAAAATGATAGTTTTGTTATGCATGTTTAATTCTTACCAATTTTCATTCACGGATATTGTTCTAGTATCAATTTTCAACCATGATTATTGTTTTAGTGTCAAAATTTATTATGCCGGTCACTCTTTGTTTAAGACATGCCTAAATATGAAATTATTAAGGTGTGTTTTTGTGTTCCAAATACAAGATGCTAATGAAGGTTTTGGGTGGAACCTTCGAATTAGGGTTGGTTTTTGTCTAAAATAATCATGTTAAATATTTAATTTCAAAACTATAGTGGAGTTTATTCATGATCTGAGCAGTTATGGACATTGATGTTTTGAGGAGTTGTTAGCATCCTTTAATGATAGGGAAGTTATGTAGTGGTACTTCCAAAAAGGCAAGGAATGTTGATTGGGATGAGTGGAGAAAGGGAATAAAAATGCATGTGAGTTTGCAATCAAAGAAGAGAGAGTTTTAATTTGCGTTTCGTTTTGGTTTACTCATTTTTGTCTGTATTAGTCAGCACATTATTCTCTGGTAGAACCGTAGAAGGAATTGTTTTGAGATGGGGTGGCATTTCCATTTAATAATACGTCATGGGGTGTCAAATTGCTTGTGTGTCTTGTACGGCTGAATAAATTCTACTTTTGTGTAATAATTTATAATGGATTCGATCTAGAATTTGTTCAAAATAACAAAACTTATGACTTTCTGTTATAAAAATTATGTTTTACTCACTCGACTACCAAAGGATGGTAGGTTGCTATACAAAATGTGGAATTATCAAATTTTATTTTTTAATTAACTAATAATGATGTGCCACATCATCATTTAGTTTTTTTTTCTTTTCTAAATTGTAGTTCATTAAACATTATTAATTTATGGAGTCCTGCCAGCTTGTTCGAGTCCACAGATGACCGAAACCCTAGCATGCAAGGAGGCTTTATCATAGTTGAAGGATCGTAGGACAACCTCAGTTCTACTACACACTGACTGCTCCTCTCTACTTTACAACTCAACAGTTCCAACTGCTGAGCTTCGGTCATATATTGGAATAGCCAATACTGACGGTAGGAGTATTTTACGCTATATTTCTAATTGCTCTATTTTATTAATTCCTAAAAACTCTAATAAGCTAGCTCACTCGTTAGCTACAACTGTCTTTTCCTATGATACTTCGTTATATTGAGATTTTGTCCTTCTTGACTTTGCCTTTAACCAGGCCCGGCCCTGGGCATGTCTGCCCAGGACCGTTGCACAGGCCACCAAAATTTGGGGGCCCATATTTATTAATTTTTTTTTTTGTGTATGTACTGCGGCAGCGACTAATTGGTATTAGGCATTCCTTTCCTTACTAAAATACAAATTGCTTTCATTTCCTTACTAAAATACAAATTGATTTCATTTCCTTACTAAAATTCAAATTGTTTTCCTTTCCTTACTAAAATTATATTCAAATTGATAAACAGCTAAGTTTATATAAGTGATATTATATGTACACAAATCTCACAACTCACAACTAGCCTAGTTAGGTATTAGGCAATTTTTTAATTGATGCAAATATTATCAGCAGACGACGAAAGCAGTAGCAAGAAAACAAATACGCAATTGACGCAGTAGACGATAGACCGTATACGCACTCAGAATTCTTCAATTATTCTTGATTACTCAAGTTCTTCAATTCTCTTAACAGGTAATTAAAATTATTAAATATTTCACAATTCTTATTTATTGTTTTATTTACCTGACTTAATAATTCTGATTTTAGACCAATATATTCAAGAATTTGTTTATTGATTAATTATTTATTCATAGAGTTTCTAAATAAATTCTTATTTTTTCTTAAGATTTTATAATTATTTCTTCTAGAAAATATACATCCGGGTCTGAGAAGCGTAAAAAGAAAAGAAGAATTGTGCAACTAATTCAATCTAAAAAAGGAGCTCTTAAAAAATTCATTACAAAACAAACTCAATGGATTAGCTTTAATCTCCATTGAAAATGAGCTTTTGGAAGAAGTTGATATCAAAAGTTTGATTGATAATTTTGCGTCTAAATGTGCACGATGCATGTCACTTTTAAAATAAAATTATATATATATTTTTATACAATATTTATATTTTGATACAATTTTTTGAACAAATTATTTATATATAAAAATTACTCGAAAAAAATGGGCTCAAATTAAAATATGGCACAGAGCCCCAATTTTTATTGGAACGGCCCTGCCGTTAACTTATACACTAATCTAAATTCTGTTTTTGCTTTAAAAAAAATATTATTAATTTATGAAAATGGATGGATATCCTGAAATCTCTCCAATCCAAGGATTACTACCGTTTGAATTGACAATGATGTCGTCCCATGTGTCACGTGGTCTTTGCTTCTTGAGTTGTAGATACAACTACTCCATCTCCTATTTACCAAATATAGTAGGCGTATTATTGAAAATTAATTTAAAGGTGCAACTGAATAATACAAATATAGAGAATTTTATATTATTATTATTAGTTTATTTGTTTTTGGGGGGAAACGAAAAATTCACTGCTTAGGCAGTTAGGCATTAGATCCACAGTACTGTAGTTATTATGCTAAATTATACTGTAGTATATATATATATGTAGGCATATATTTATTATAAGGTGAATCACCGTTTTGTATTTATTTTAAATAAGGATCCGTGAGACGGTCTCATATAAGTGTGACCATTTCTTTTAAGTATACTAAAAATGATTTTTCAAAAAATAATATGTAATATATTAAAAATAAAATTTTAATATATTAAAATTGAGTTTATATATCACTTTTTTTTTTTTTTTGAAACAAGAAATAAAATTTTAATATATCACTTATTTACCTTTTAATGTGAACTCATTGTTTATTTGTTTATGATATAATGATCGAGTTTTTAGCACTTGAATTGTGGCATTTTCATGACTTTATTTATTTGTTTTTTTTTTCATTCCTTTTTCTTCCAATCGAATCCAGCCATTTGGATTTGATTTTTTTTTCTTTTTCTTTTACTATTTCTCTTCTATTTCAATTTTTTTCTCATTCCTTTTTCTTCCACTTTTGTTTTTTGTTTTTGTTTTTTTTTTTTGTTTTCCCTTTTCTCTCGTTCCTTTTTCTTCCATTCCTTTTTATCTCATTCTCTTTTTTTTTTTTTTTTTT
>CM008340.1:4479888-4499209 GCA_002525835.2 Ipomoea batatas
AAAATTATTTTTGACTTACACTTAATTTTATGAGGTTTAAGTTGCTTACCTATCTCATCTAAATTTCAATAAGAATCAAAGTCCACGACTCCACGTACTTCTCTTACCTTTTCTGTTGAATTTTTTAAAAGAGTCATTGAGTTTCCCTTCGGTAGCAGTGGTTGTTGTATTATAGGAGAAGAAATCGCGGACAATGATAGATTTATCAGAATAAATCCAAACACTGAAAATGAAATCATTTTCCGGAAAATGACTCATTTTCTAAAAAATATTTTTCAGAAGTCATTTTTCTGCTTTCCAAACACACCCTAAATGACAGAGTTGTTTTAAAGAGTTTGTTTAAGTGAACTAACGTTAGCAGAAGATGAAGATAGTGGAATATGATTTCAACTGGAGTACTGTTAGGTAATGCCACTGATCTGATGAGTACAATAATTCCTTAAGCTTACCCACAAATATTTTTTTTTAACCAAATGAATGGGTGAAAACTGAAAGCACATACAATTTGGATTTGCTATAATATTTTAAGATATTTGAATGAATATATAATTATATAAATTATAACATCAAATATTATACAATGCAATTGAAAAGATGATTTGGATTGATTATGTTTTGTGATATTATTCCTTACTTGAATTCGACCAAATAATTGTTGAATTAATAGCTAATGTGTAGATGTAAGCATCCAGTGTTGAAACTTTGGAGATTTTATATATCAGTGTTTATGATTTGTATAACTTGGGCAAATATGCTTTTTGAAAAAAAATCACCAGTTCGAATTACACATTATTGAAAATTTCTTTGTAGACGACATTGGTAGTAGTAACAAAATATTGTCCATCCTCGTCTAGAGCTAACACCTTCAGGCCATCAGATGAGTGACTCTGGAAAAAGTCATGTACAATTGATCGTGATTAAACACCAATTTTTTCAGCAATAACCCAACATAAGTTAGTGTTTGACCTTGACTTTTGTTGATAGTCATGACATATGCGGGCATCAATGAAATTGTTTATGCTCGAACTTGAAGGGCAATCTCGTATCAGAAAAGATCGAGAAACATTCAGCGATAAAAAAATTGGTTCGTTCATGTGTCACATTAACTATTATTGTTTCGACAATGTGATCAGTTAATCTTGTGACGATGAGATGCATATCGTTGCAAAGAGCAATAGAGTGGTCTATGTTCCGCAATAATATAACAGATTATAATTTTGAGTTTATAGAAATGTAGGTGATCGGTGAATCTAAAATAGGGAGCACCAATCAAAATCATAGCTTAAACAATATAATTGGCAGACAAAATGTTAATAAATAGGGGTTTTGGGTTTCTGTATATATAAAAGCTATTTAATTTCACGAGGCATAGTTTGGCAAAATCCAAAAGAAAAAAGATTAAGGGTGTGTTTGGTTGGTGGGTTTAGGCATAAGGAATGGGTATGAAAGTGATTGCTAGTGTTTGGTTGATAGGTTTTGAGAATGCTACTATGGGTTTGGAATACCCTATTAATGAGAAAACTCATACCCTTATTAAATAAGGGTTTCATTTCCCTTTCTCATTTCTTCCCCAACTATTAATAATCATTCCCATTCCACCCAACTACCAAACATGTTAAATACTTTCACCAAAATCCATTACCCTTACCAAGTATTTGATACTCATTCTGATTCCGATTCTCATGTGCGAACCAAACGCACCCTAAAAATTTAAGAATCGTACAAATAAGTAAATAAGAAGTTGAGAGTCATTTATAGTATTTTTGAGACATGAGCACATGGCTGAGTGGTAGTAAAGCTTTATTTATTAATTTTCTGTGTATCGAATACAACTTCAAGAATATAATTGCCAGACAGGAACGTTTAATAAAGGTTGTAAACTTGTGCATACAAATTATTTAATTCCACGAGGTATCTAGTATGGGAAAACAAAACAAAAACAAAAACATAAACAAAACAAAAAGAAAAAAAGCAAAGCAAAGCAAAACAAAACAAAAAGATGCATGCTCGTGCAAATAAATAAAAGAAAATGCTAATTGCTAATAAATTTTTCATTCCTTGATGTGATAAATTTTAATAAATTTGTTTTATATTTTTGCTTTTTTTTTTAATTTTAAATCTTAATCTATTAAAATTTGAGCAAATATCATTTTTAGTCCCTCAACTATAATATATGTATCAAGTTTGGTCCTTGACTATTAAAAATTTCAAATTAGGTGCATGACTATTCAATTTGTATCACATTTGGTCCTTGACTATTAAAATTTTCAAATTAGGTGCATGACTATTCATTTTGTATCACATTTGGTCCTGCCGTTAAATTTTCCGGCCAAATTTCCGACGAAGTAACCGGTGACCGACTAATTTATTTAATTTTTATTTTAAAAATTAGTTTAATACTCTGTAACTTTTAAATAAAAAAACTTTAAAATAAAAAAAGAAAACGCCGGTCACCCCCGATGACTTCGCCGGAAATTTGGCTGGAAAATTTAACGGCAGGACCAAATGTGATACAAAATGAATAGTCCTGCACCTAATTTGAAAATGTTAATAGTCAAGGACCAAAAGTGATACAAATTGAATAGTCATGCACCTAATTTGAAATTTTTAATAGTCAAGGACCAAAATTGATACATGTATTATAGTTGAGGGATTAAAAATGATATTTTCTCATTAAAATTTGATACATCACCGAGTGACAAGTTTGTGAGTAATAGATGTATGGACATTTAATATTGTCCATAAATAAATATGTAAAGGATTGCAAATACTTTTTTATTAATTTTAATTTGTTATAGTTCAAATCCGAGTGACAAGAACACGCAATCACTATTCAAGAGTGTACCCCAAGTAAACATCGCTATTGTATAATAGCTCACAAACCACACAAGAAAAAGACATTATATTGTGGGACAAGCATGATCGAGAGCATTCTAGTAATAATCAAACTTGTGAGTTTAAAATACAAGAATCATATTCTACTCACTCGGATCGACTACTTATTTCAAGGCAAATTGGATAATTTTTTCTGTCATATAATGTTGTATTCCATGTGTAGAGTTGTTAAATCAATTAAACGAACCCATAAACTTTTTGTAACCTGTAGCTCAAGGACACCTTTGTGACTCTCCTAAATGGGAGGTAACAGATTCAAACCCAACATTCAATAGGTTGAGAGAAAGTATGTATGATTGTATGAACATATTAAAAACAAAACAAAAAAAGAAAAATCATAGACTTTTCATGACTTGTACGCATCACTTCATCAATGCTCTATATTAATATTCGTTGTAATTAGCTATTAGTTTATTGTTTGAGATGGCTGGTAAGTATTTGTTAGCTTTAATTGATAACGTATAAATTAAAACGGCTTTTGAGGACTTGAATTTATTTCAAGAAAACGGGTTAAATGAGTCCCGACCCCTAAGTGAAATAAATAGTGCATTTGGGCCGCTCCTAACTATAAACATTTTTAAAAAAAAAAAAAAACTTCATAGAGACACTTTATAACGCCAAAAGAGTGTAATTGAGCCCTAATTTACCTATTCAGTAGGTTACCATTGATCTGGAGTTGACTAAACTTTCATGAGCGTTATTATTATGACTAGTTTTATACGCGCATTGCGCGAATAGGTTAATGCCCAATGTTTATATTTGAAAAAATATTTGAAAGTATATCAATGCAAGATTATATAGGAGAAGTTTATACATAGGTAATTGAATGTCGGTTTTTATTTTTTTTATTTTAATACCTAACTCAAAGTATATGAATCCAAGATAATATACAAAATTCATTATAATTATTACTAAAATAAATGTTTGCAACCTTGTAAAATTGATAGTCTGAATATTTGGTCTAAAAATGATAGTCTAAATAAATACTACTTTTAATTTGAATTTTTCTAAGTGGTTCTTAATTCTCTTTTGAGTAACATTGTCATTGTCTTCATCTTTACTATTTGTTCTCTTCCTTTTTGTTGGTAGTGTGTTATTTGCAATTAGAATATTATTGGTAGCATAGATGAAAACGTCATGCAATGAAATTATGATATAGGAGCTATGGACTTTCCTTTAGGTGTTTTGCTTGGGATTCATTTGGTTCAATCATTATTGTTGAATGAGTTATTGTAGATAAAGAAATCCCTAGTTTAAGAAAAAAGATTAAATAAATTAATAAAAATTTGAAAATTTAAAATATTATGTATTCCAAAGATATTAAAATGTAGTTTATCACTTCAATTTGTTGGGTAATGGGTTATTTGAGTACTTTCATTGTCAACAAATTAAATCTCCCAAGTAATTAATATGATTGCTTTCAAACTATTCTCTTATATTTTTTTCATGGCATTAAAGAAATACATATGTATCATTTTTTGGTGTAACTACTAATTTATTTAATTCAATAAGAGTAAAATAAAGTGATTCCACTTCAATTTGTTGGGTTATTATTTGAGTACTCTCTTTGTCAACCAATCCCCAAGTAGTTAATATAATTAGCTTGAAATTATTTTAAATTTTTTTTCATAGTATTAATAAAATACTTGGTAAATAAATATATAACATTATTTTGTACTATAACTTTGATATTTAATTACAAGATATTGTAAAAATAAGATAATGGACAATGGGCCAATGACCTTGTGGTCTAGTGGCATCCGATAGTGGCATTTGGTTGCACCCCATGTTGGAGGGGGCAGGTTCGATCACCTCAGTGGAGGCGATGCTGACTCTTTGTGCTTCAGTAGGTTGAGAAAGTAATTTATGAACAGATATTACATTGTAACCGAGTCAGTAGTACTCAAAAAAAGATAATGGACAATGTAATGAAATATCAATTGATAAATTTGAATGTAAAGAATCTTTGCATGAGAGAAAATAAAGACAATATAACTAATGAAATTATTTCTCTTATTTAATTTAATTTTTCGATAATGGATAATTTTTTCAAATAAAGGTATTGTAGACACATAATTCTAAATTAAAGAAATACATATGTATCATTTTTTGTTGTAGCTACTAATTTATTTAATTTAATAAGAGTAAAATAGAGTGAGAAACTTAATTATGTCAAATTTGATTGAGATGAGGTTCGAACCTAAGACCCTTTTTATAGAAATTAAAGGGTAAGTTAAAAGTTAACGGAATATTAACGGAGAAGATAATATTTAACGGAAAACTTAACGGATAATCATAAAAGTAAGGTTAAATTAGGTAATCTCTATTAATAATATTAATCTGAATTATCTTAACCATCTATTTGGTTAAATAATTCATCTGAACCATCCATTTGATTAAATAATTTGACCGCCATTTTTTATACCCATTTTAGGCCTAACTCTCTTTGGCTCTTATTAGTATAGTAGATGTGGTGATTATTTTTCTCCCAAAAGGTTGAATCACCAACCCAAAAGGCCCCCCACGCCCTAGCCCGACAAAATATCTAGGAGGTTAAACCTTCATGGTAACTAAACTGAACACAGAGGCTAAACCTTTGCTCACAGCGTAGGTTGGATCCCCGAGACACAGAGGCTAAACCTTCATGGTAACTCACGGAGGCTAAACCTTTGCTTACTGCGCAGGTTGAATACCTGACAAAGCATTGCATTTGGGAGTATTACCCTAATAGTTATAGGACCATTTGTGGTATTAACTCTTATAACATATAAAATATAATAACTTTTGAGCACTTAAATTTATTTTAAGAAAAAGGGTCAAATGAGTCTGAATCGCTAAGTGAAATAAATAGTGCAATTAAGCTCCTAACTTTAAAAAAAAAAATCATTATGGGGGTGTTTGGTTATTGGCTTATAAGCCAAATTTTAGCTTATTTGACCAAGTTTAGCTGTTTGACCTACCAATAAGTTATTTTGAAGTGTTTGGTAAATGACTTATTAGCCTTGGCTGATTGGGCCAATAAGCTGAAAATTGAAAAGCTGATAAATGTAGCTTTTTGTATCAGCTGGTTGGGATCAATGTGTATATTGATTATTTTATCATTTGAAATTAATGGGATTTACTATTAAATGGGTGGTGTGTTTGTTATACAATACACTCATACCCTTAAATGTTATTTTACATTTAATCAGCTACAAGTAAACAGCTAATTTACCAAACAGTTTTTTATAACCAGCTAATACAACCAGCTGGTCAAACCAGTTAACGCAATCAGCCATCAACTACTAGCTAAACCAATCAGCTATCAGCTATCAGCCGTTTGCCAAACACCCCCTATGGCCCCTTAAACAGACAAAAAAGTGCAATTGAACCCTAATTTACCTATTTAAGATGTTACCATTGATTTGGCATTGACTAAACTCTACGTGTGTTATTATTCTGATGTGGCAATGACTTGACACCAAATGTGATTGTGATTTGACATAATTTTTAAAAATATTAGTAAATTTTTTTAAAGAAATAAAAAATAATGCAATCTGGCGCATAAAAACGTCATATACTACAAATAAAATGAAAAATTAAAGTTACACTTGATACCATTTGTTTAGCACAAAATTTCAAACTACAATACTAATCATCCCCCCCCCCCCTAATTCCATTTTTGTCCTAAATTTATATGTACTAATCCACTTTAAATTTTTTTTATTAGAACATTCACATTTGGTCCTATCTAGTATTATTGTGGCATGACCATTTTTAGTCCTTTATCAACAAAATGATTTATATATTGTTAAATACAAGGGCATTTTTGGTATTCAATTATGGTCTTTTTTTTTTTTTTCAAAAAATAAACATAAAAAACTTCAATGATTTTGTTGATGGAGGACTAAAGATGATTAAGCCACAATAATACTAGGACCAAATGAGGATATTCTAATAAAAAAAGACTAAAAGTGGATTGTCACTTATAAATCTAGGATAAAAATGAAATTAACATTTTTTTAATATGTGACATTTTTTAAGGTTTCAAGCTCCAGAATACAATATTAGAAACAAACACTAAAAATGTATTCCAATGCACATCCGAATTACAAAACTAAAAGTGCACGTTACATATACCGGAAGAACTGAAATGCCTAAATCATTCACTCAGATACTTTTTCACCAATCTTCTTATTAACTCGATCTAATTCAAATCCAACACCAAATCTGCAAATATAATGAATGCATCAAAGATAGACACCAAGTATTGTAAAATTGAGAAAGAGTATTATATGTATACCGAGTATTGTAAAGTAGATGCTTTTGTTAGGAATATATTATTATTAGACTTCTAGTTGAGTTATATCTCTGTACTTATATTACTCTTGTACTTCTCATTATGCGAATACAGATATACAATTCTCATCTGTTATCAGTTACCAGGGTTTTATTTTTCCTTTCTTTCTCTATCATGGCGACGATTCGGGATGACGGGTCTGTTGGCGCATCTACGGAGTGCACGGTGACTGCGGCTCACGCCTCCCCTCCCGTCGTTGCCAGGTCATTATTGTTTATATTTCTCCACAAAAGAGAAAATCCGGCCCCACAAAATTACGAGGGAGTAAATAATGGTGATTCGATCAGTTGCACATTAGATGGGAGGTCCTTATGTAGGATAAGGGAAACAAAAGAACACAAACAATATAACTCAAACTCAAAGACTTTCAATAATATTCAAACTTGAACTTCTGAATTGAATATAAAAGTCTCTTTAATTAAATAGACAAAAAGTAAAATAAACATAAAAGAGAATTACGAATATTAAGAATATTTAAAGCTAATAAGTTTCCAATAAAACTAGCCACCAAACTGTATGTCTCTTAGAATTCATGTATTTAACCATTATTGTCTCAATTCATGTACCGTGCCAATCCGGTGAAAGGTGCCCCAAGGAGTCACTCCCACAGGTGCCCCAAGGAGTCACTCCCACAAGCGGCGAAAATCCACACTGCAACTGCGGCGAAAATCCACACTGCAACTGCTAGGTTTGATCCTGCATTATTGCACACAATCTGTATGTCACCCAAGAACCAAATGAGCTACCCACGTGGCCTGATTATATTATTGTTTATCTAATTGTGTGAATGTATCACCTTGACATATGAATGAAATAATTAAATGAACAAGGAGGATATATAGGGATAGTAGACATACCCTTTTCCTTTCTTCTTTGGGTGCATCCTCTGATCTACTCTTCATCTTCATCGAACTCATCTTCATCAGACTCATCATCTTCATCAGGCTCATCATCTTCATCGAACTCATCATCTTCATCAGGCTCATCATCTTCATCGAACTCATCATCTCCATCGGGCTCATCATCTTCAGGCTCATCATCTTCATTAGACTGGGTAGGCTGCCATATATATATGAACCATATATTTAAAGTGAATTAAACTAAATGAAGTTTGGAGTGTACATGAAATAGATTAATTATATCAAAGCAATTAGGAAAGAGAAAAGGCCGGGAGAGAGACCTTTAATGTGCCTTCTTCAATGACAAACATATTATCATTTCCTTGATCATGTTGGTCATCCAGAATTTGTTTCGCCGAATCCACCACAGAAGGAAGACAGTGCTTTAATTTGATAAACTCCAATGTTACAATTTCCCCAAACTCAACTGGGATCTCTTCCAATTTGAAGCACCCATCAAGGATTAGGTGCTTAAGGTTTGGAAAATGCTTATTACTGGCTTCCCAACGCTTGAAACTATTTGTAACAATTTTGAAATAAGTTAACTGCTTAAATATCTCCTTGTTAGATAGTTTCCACTCTTCATCGTTGAAAAAACATCCTATAAGCTTTAGCACCTCAAGCTTAGGCAAGCTGCTCAAAATACTAATTTCCTTCCACACGAAGTACATAATACCATGTAAAGTCAACTTCTTAAGGTGTTTCAAGTAAACAATATGGTTTTTAATTGGAACCCTACGTGCACCCATCAAATTTCTTTCATAAATTTGCAGACTCTCGAGATATTTTAAATTGGTAAGGTCCCAAGTGCAATCATTCCAAGCCCTTCCCTCACTTCTAATCTTTACCTTCTTTAGGTATGGAATTTTTTTAAATAACTCTCTTGTGCACTGTGCAGGCTGCAACCAAGAAATGTTCTCTAACCTTTGATGAACAAATTCGGGAAAACAACTAAAAATAGAGACACAACAACAATATTCTAGGTGTGGAAACAATAAACAGTTGCTTTTATCATCCTCAGAAGTGGATAGTGTTTGAAGATTCCAAGCACAGGCTGGTTCTAATAAGAATTCAATATCAGAAGATTCTGAAGATAGGTATCTCAAATGGACAAGATTTGCAATCTCGCCCTTAGCACCATAGAGTACTCTCAACAGATTGCAGAATTTCAAATCTAAAGGTGTCTTTCCTGAAAAAGAGAGGATGGATCTACAGGTTTTTGGAAAAGAGTATAAGGCAGCTGGGCTGTTAAGATCTTTTGAATGGAAGCTTACCCAACGGGAACCTTTCTGAGGGAGATTGGAACTATTTTCATGGACAACATGCAGAAGGTTTTCTTTTTGAGCTTCTCGTACACAAAAGGAATGCAATATGTCATGAATTCTAAATGCCTTTATTTTTCCTCCACAACTACTTACCTGACTGACAAGAATTAGGTTTCTATCGTTGAGTTCATGAATGTTGATTGTAGCCCTGGCATCAAAGCTCATTTCCTTAGATGTCTTTATAAATCCTTCTGCAACCCATAACCTTGCAAGATCATTAACAAAGATGTCTTTGTCTTCCGGAAAAATGCCCAAATATAGAAAACAAGCTTTCAAGTTGTAAGGTAAATGATTGTAACTTGAAACGAGTATTCTTGAGCACTCTTCATCAACCGTTGTTACTGATGAACTTATTAGAGTTTTGGCCATATTCTTCCACTCATCTAGTGTGACGAGTTTGGAAAATAGACCAGCAACCACAACAATTGCCAAAGGAAGACCTTGGCATTTTTCAACAATCGGTCTCCCAATTGCCTCAAATTCTACACCACGACATTTGCATGCCTTTTCGTAGAATAGATTCCAACTTTCATTTTGATATAACAATTGCATCTGATGAGAAAAGTTACTATTAGAACCAATCTGAGCAGCCACCTCTGCAAAGCGAGTAGTCACCAATACTCGACTACTCGTACTATCATCAGGAAGACAATTTTTGACAGCATCCCATGCCTTGTTGCTCCATAGGTCATCAATCACAACCATGTACCTTTGACCCTTCAAGCCTTGGTAGAGATGTAATGCTATCTCCTCATCAGGGCCAGTTTCTTCTTTGCCACTGATTGATTTCAGAAGAATTATAAGCATCTGTCTCTTGTTATGATGTTGCGATGCAACAACCCATGCTTTCTTGTCAAAATTTGAAGCAATTTCCGGATCTTCATAGAGTCTTTTTGCTAATGTTGTCTTACCGATGCCTCCCATACCTTTAATGGAAACAACTTCTCGCTGCTTGGATGAGTGCTCAATCAACATCTTCTTAACCATCTCGAACTCATTGTTTTTCCCAACCATTTTGTCCTCCGAGTGTGAGGAATCACCGGTCATGATAACTTCATCAGATCTGGGGAAAACATCAAGCGTAGTCATCCTTCCTTGCAAGGCTTCAACACTCTTGATTTTCTCCAACTCTTTATTGATCTTATCGATGTCTTCTATTGCTTGTTGCAATACATGACAAAGTTTGAGAGCAGGCGAAGCTCTTTCCTCTTCCTCTTCCTCCTCCTGGTAAAGTTGTGCGATTTGGAGTTCGATTTCATCTTCTACCGTGAAAGCCACATCTCTGAGTTTTGTTTCCAAGTCTTTAATTGCTTCGGCACCATCCATCCTATTCTCATCGAATAGTTTAATAAGAGATGATAGCTTTCGACGGAGAGATTGGATCAAGTCTTTCTTGGGAGGGATGAGTCCCTTTTCTTGAACGATTGGACGAGGCCAAAGTCGCAAGAGCTCTACCTCTATTGTCCTCACAAGAGAAGTTACAGCTACACAAGCCATTCTTCAATTCTCTTTTTGAATGAAATGTAATTTTGACTTGTTTTCTGCTCACTTAATGCTTGGCTGAAGGTTGTTAGTAGCAGAAGCAATATAATTGCCTTTATGGTTCTAAGTTCAATAATTGCAAGAGGGAATGAAGCATTTTTAATTAGCTGCAACTTGCAATTGATAGCATATATTGATTTTTAGTAGTTTATTATGTTATAATTTCTGTGGCTTTCTGCAACTTGTAATATATATATACACTAAATTCAGATATACATTGAGTTAATTAAAGGTAGATAATGACAGCTTCATATATATGCTGTTACGCAATTCTTAGTCTACAAGAGCATATGCTCTATTATTTTATTTTAGTTTTTGTTTATTGATGCCAGCTGGATCCGAAAGCTCACCACCATTATTCTAATCTGCATTTTGGATGAAATTTGCCTTGTGATTCACCAGCAAAAGACCACAAGAAATTAGTAAACTAACATAGGTTTCATATAGTTGATTGGTTCAAACCGAGTGGTTATCAAGCCAATTATTCAACCAATTGAATTTGATAAGTTAACTGTCAAGAATTGACCCCAAAATATAAATGCTATTAGGGGTTGCGTTGTAGGTAGAGTGGGTGTTATTTGGATTATTTGGACAATGTGATCTTCCAATCTTGCAACAATAAGACGCTACCCTTGTAAAGACCAAGAGAGTCATCTATGTTCTGCAATAACATAACAAATTATTATTTTGGTTTATAGAAATGTAGGTGGTCGGTGAATCTAAAATAGGGAGCACCAATCAAAATCAGAGCTTAAACAATATAATTGGCATACTACATGCTAAGGGTGTGTTTGGTTGGTGTGTTTAGGCGTAAGGAATGGGTATGAAAGTGATTACTTGTGTTTGGTTGATATGTTTTGTGAATGCTACTATGGGTTTGTAATACCCCATTAATGAGAAAACTCATACCCTTATTAAATAAGGGTTTCATCTCACTTCCTCCTTTCTTCCCCAACTACTAATAAGTAGTCCAATTCCACCCAATTACCAAACATGCTAAATACTTTCACCAAAACCCATTACCATTACCAAGTATTTGATACCCATTCCGATTCCAATTTCGATTCCCATGTGCGAACCAAACGCACCCTAATAAATATAGGTTTTAGGTTTCTGCATATATATAAAAGCAATTTAATTTCACGAGGCATAGTATGGTAAAACCAAAAAGGAAAAAAAAAGGATTAAAATTTTAAAAATCGTGCAAATAAATAAATAAGAAGTTGAGAGTCATCAATAGTATTTTTGAGACATAAGCACATGGCTAAGTGGTAAAGCCATGTGCTTATGTGTGTGTATCGAAATACAACTTCAAGAATATAATTGCCAGACAGGAACGTTTAATAAAGGTTGTAGACTTGTGCATACAAATTATTTAAATCCACGAGGTATATAGTATATGAAAAACAAAAACAAAAACAAAAAGAAAAACAAAAAGAAAAAAAAAAAAGCAAAGAAAAACAAAACAAAATGATGCATGTTCGTGCAAATAAATAAAAGAAAATGCTAATTGCTCATATATCTCTTGACTCTTGATCACAAACTTGTCGTTTCTTGATGTGATAACTTTTAATAAATTTTTTTAATATTTTTTTTTAAATCTTAATCTATTAAAATTTGATACATCACTGAGTGACAAGTTTGTGAATGATAAATGTATTGAGATTTGTATTGTCCATAAATAAATATATAAAGGATTGTAAATACTTATTTTATTATTAATTTAATTTGTTATAGTTCAAATCAAAGTGACAATAAGAACTCGCAATCACTATTTGAGAGTGTATCCCAAGTAAACCTCGCTATTGTATAATAGCTCACATAGCACACAAGAGAAAGACCTTATGGGACAAAAAGCATGATCGAGAGCATGCTAACACTAATCAAACTTGTGATCTTAAAACACAATAATCATATTCTACCCACTCGACTACTTATTTCAAGACAAATTGGAAGAAAAATTGCATTTTTCGTCCCTAAGTTATAGGGTAATTGTAGAATTCATCCCTAAGTTATGGTAATACTCACTTTTCGTCCCTAAGTTCTCATTAGAGTTGCACTTTCCGTCCCTGAGTTATTCAAATTGTAAATTTCGTCCCTAAGTTATCAATGCGTTGCACTATTCGTCCCTAACTTAAGTTTACAAACATCGGTAAACTTTCGTTTTAAAAAATTTGCAATCAAACTTTTTCAGTAAACTTCGTTAAAAAAATTGGCATTGAACCGGAAAAGTTCGATTAAAATTTTTTTAACGAAAATTTACCAAAGTAGTTTTCGTCCCTAACTAGTTTGCAAACTTCAATAAATTTTCGTTTTAAAAAATATTTAATCGAACTTTTTCAGTAAACTTCGTTAAAAAAATTGGCATTGAACCGAAAAAGTTCGATTAAAAATTTTTTAAACGAAAATTACCGAAGGTTGCACACTTATGTTAGGGACAAAAAGTGCAACACAATGATAACTTAGGGACGAAATTTGCAATTTGAATAACTCAGGGACGAAAAGTGCAACGCCAATGAGAACTTAAGGACGAAAAGTGAGTATTACCATAACTCAGGGACGAATTCTACAATTACCCTATAACTTAGGGACGAAAAATGCAATTTTCCCTTTTTTATATGACATTAATGTTGTATTCCATGTGTAAAGTTGTTAAACCAATTAAACCCATAAAGTCTTTGTAACTCGTAACTCAATGACACTTCGTGAATCTCCCAAATGGGATGTCATAGATTTAAACTCAACATTCAATAGGCTGAGAAAGTATGCATGATTGTATGAACAAATTAAAAAATAATAATAATAAACCCATAGACTTTTCGTGACTTGTACCCATCACTTCATCAATGCTCTATATATTAATATTCGTTGAGTACTATTGACTCTGTTACATTTAATACCATTTGTTTAGCAAAACATTTCAAATTACAATACCAATCACACCCTTTTATTATTTTTAAGAATAAGGGTAAAATAGGCCATCCAACTGCACAATAAACTATAATTGACCATCGAACTAAAAAAAAGCTACAATTAAGTTCCTGAACAATGTAAAATCATACAATGCGACCTAAGATGACCTATTTACCTGGTAATATGCTGACGTGGTGATTATCAAATTTAAAAATATTTTTAAAAATTTTATTTTAATAAATTTAAATGAAATAATTTTTTTTTTAAAAAAAAAAACCTTGCCTTCTCCACTAAGAAGGCAACCTCGCCTTCTCACTTGAGAAGACGATCCGACCCAATTGCCTTCTCCTGTGAGAATGCAAGTTTTTTTTTTTATTTTTTTTTTTATAATAATTATTTTATTTAAATTTATTAAATTAAAGAAAAATATTTGTAAATTTAGTAATCGCCACATCTGCATATTATCATGTCAACATGAGTGTTACAAAATCTTAATGGAGGACTATTTGTGGTAAAAAATAGTGAAAGTCAATGTATGTATTTTGGTCGAATTGAAAGTTGAGAATTAAAATGAGTATTACGCAAATAGTTAGAGGATCATTTGTGCCTTTGTGGTATTAACTCTTGATAACATATAATACAACTTTTGAACACTTAAATTTATTTTAAGAAAAAGGGTCAAATGAGTCCGAATCGCTAAGTGAAATAAATAGTGCAATTAAGCTCCTAACTAAAAAAAAAAAAAAATCATTGAGCCCCTAAAATAGACAAAGAAACGCAATTGAACCCTAATTTACCTATTTAATATGTTACCATTGATTTGACGACGTTAATTAAGCTTCCAAGTTTGTTATTATTTTGATGTGACAATTACTTGACACCAAATGTGGAGGTGATTTGACATAATTTTTTTAAAATTATTAGTAAATTTTTTTAAAGTAATAAAAAATAATGCAATATGGCGCATAAAAACGTCATGTACTACAAATAAAATGAAAAATTAAAGTTACACTTGATACCATTTGTTTAGCAAAAAATTTCAAATTACAATACTAATCAAACACCCCCCCCCCCTCCACCCACCCTCTTTTTTTTAGAGTTAATTCCATTTTGTCCTAAATTTATAGGTGGCAATCCACTTTAAATACTTTTTATTAAAACATTCACTTTTGGTTCTAGTATTATTGTGGCATGACCAATTGACCATTCTTGGTTCTTTATCAAAAAGCAATTTAAATATTGTTAAATACAATGACATTTCGGTCTTCAATTTAAAAAAAAATAAACATAAAAAACATAGCGGTTTAACGTACTTTCTAATAAAAAAAAGATTTAAATATTTTTGCATTTAACGATATTTCAACGATTTTATTGATGTTGGACTAAAAATGATCATGCCACAATAATACTAGGACCAAATAAGGATGTTCTAATAAAAAAGGACTAAAAATGAACTGACACTTATAAATCTAGGATAAAAAATGTAATTAACATTTTTTTAATATATGACATTTTTTAAGGTTTCAAGTTCCAGAATACAATATTAGAAACAAACACTAAAAAAGTATTCCAATGCACATCCGACTTACAAAACTAAAAGTACACATTAGATATACAGGAAGAACTGAAATGCCTAAATCATTCACTAAGATACTTTTTCACCAATCTTCTTATTAACTCGATCTAATTCAAATCCAACACCAAATTTGCAAATATAATGAATGCATCAAAGATAGACACCAAGTATTGTGAAGTTGAGAAAGAGTAGTTAATGTATACCAAGTATTGTAAAGTGGATGTTTAAGGTCATTATTGTTTATACTTGTCGAAAAAAGTGAAAACCCTTAAGATTGTAAGGGAGTACGCATTAATTAGATGGGGGGTCTTAATATAGGATAAGGAAAATCAAAAGAACACAAATAATATAACTCAAACCCAAAGACTTTCAATAACATTCAAATTTGAACTTCTGAATACAAAGGTCTCTTTAAATAGACAATTAAGAAAATAGAAGAGTTGCAAATATTAAAAGCATGCATATGAAAAGTAAAATAAACATAAAGAGAATTACAAATATTAAGAATATTTAAAGCTAATCCAAAATTTCTAATAAAACTAGCCACCAAACTGTATGTCACTTAGAATTCATGTATTTAACCATTATTGTCTCAATTCATGTACCACGCCAATCAAATACCTGGCGAAAGGTACGGTGCTCCAAGGAGTTACTCCCACACGCAGTGAAAATTCACACTTTAACTGCTAAGCTTGATCCTGCATTATTACACACAATCTGTCACCCAAGAATCAAATGAGCTATCCATATGGCCTAATTATTGTCTATTAAATTGTGGGAATGCATCACCTTGACATATATATAAATGAAATAATTAAATGAACAAGGAGGATATATAGAGATAGTAGACATACCCTTTTCCTTTCTTCTAAGGGTGCATCCTCTGATCTACTCATCATCTTCATCTTCATCGAAGTCATCTTCATCAGGCTCATCATCTTCATTAGACTGGGCAGGCTGCCATATATGTACGAACCATATATTCAAAGTGAATTAAACTAAATGAAGTTTGGAGTGTACGTGAAATAGATTAATTATTTCAAAGGAATTGGGAAAGAGAAAAGGAAGAGAGACCTTTAATGTGCCTTCTTCAATGACAAACATATTATCATTTCCTTGATCATGTTGCTCTTCCATAATTTGTTTCGCTGAATCCACCACAGAAGGAAGACAATGCTTTAATTTGATCAACTTCAATGTTACAATTTCCCCAAACTCAACTGGGATCTCTTCCAATTTGAAGCACCCAACAAGGATTAGGTGCTGAAGGTTCGGAAAATGCTTTCTACTGGCTTCCCAACGCTTGAACATATTTGTAACAATTTCCAAATAAGTTAACTGCTTAAATATCTCCTTCTCAGATAGTTCCCACTCTTCATCGTTGCAAGAACATCCTATAAGCTTTAGCACCTCAAGCTTAGGCAAGCTGCTCAAAATACTAATTTCCTTCCACACGAAGTACATACCATGAAAGGTCAACTTCTTAAGTTGTTTCAAGTAAACAATATGGTTTTTAATTGGAACCTTACGTGCACCCGCCAAAATCGAATTTCTTTCATAAATTTGCAGACTCTCGAGATATTTTAAATTGGTAAGGTACCAAGTGCAATCATTCCAAGCCCTTCCCTCACTTCTAATCTTTACCTTCTTTAGGTATGGAATTTTTTTAAATAACTCTCTTGTGCACTGTGCAGGCTGCAACCAAGAAATGTTCTCCAACCTTTGATGATCAAATTCGGGAAAAAAACTAGAAATAGAGCCACAACGACAATATTCTAGGTTTGGAAACAATAAACAGTTTCTTTTATCATTCTCAAAAGTGGATAGGGTTTGAAGATTCCAAGCACAGGCTGGTTCTAAGAATTCAAAATCAGAAGGTTCTGAACATAGGCATCTCAAATGGACAAGATTTGCAATCTCGCCCTCAGCACCATAGAGTACTCTCAACAGATTGCAGACTTTCAAATCTAAAGGTGTCTTTCCTGAAAAAGAGAGGATGGATCTACAGGTTTTTGGAAAAGTATATGAGGCAGCTGGGCTGTCAAGATCTTTTGAATGGAAGCTTACCCAACGGAAACTTTTCTGAGGGAGATTGGAACCATTTTCATGGACAATATGCAGAAGGTTTTCTTTTTGAGCTTCTCTTACACAAAAGGAATGCAATAAGTCATGAATTCTAAATGCCTTTATTTTTTCTCCACGACTACTTACCTGGCTGACAAGAATTAGGTTTCTATCGTTGAGTTCATGAATTTTGATTGTAGCCACAGCATCAAAGCTCATTTCCTTAGATGTCTTTATAAATCCTTCTGCAGCCCATAACCTTGCAAGATCTTTAACATATATCTCTTCATCCTCCGGAAAAATGCCAAGATATAAAAAACAAGCTTTCAAGTTGTAAGGTAAGTGATTGTAACTTGAAACGAGTATTCTTGAACACTCTTCATCAACAGTTGTTACAGATGAACTTATTAGAGTTTTGGCCATATTCTTCCACTCATCTAGTGTGACGAGTTTGGAAAATAGACCAGCAACCACAACAACTGCCAAAGGAAGACCTTGGCATTTTTCAACAATTGGTCTCCCAATTGCCTGAAATTCTGCACCACGACATCTGCATGCCTTTTCGTAGAATAGATTCCAACTTTCATTTGGATATAACAATTGCATCTGATGAGAAAAGTCACTATTGGAACCAATCTGAGCAGCCACCTCTGCAAAGCGAGTAGTCACCAATACTCGACTACTCGTACTATCATCGGGAAGACAATTTTTGACAGCATCCCATGCCTTGTTGCTCCATAGGTCATCAATCACAACCATGTACCTTTGACCCTTCAAGCCTTGGTAGAGATGTAATGCTATCTCCTCATCAGGGCCAGTCTCTTCTATGCCACTAATTGATTTCAGAAGACTTATGAGCAGTTGTCTCTTGTTATGACGTTGCGATGCAACAACCCATGCTTTCTTGTCAAAATTGGAAGCAATTTCCGGATTTTCATAGAGTCTTTTTGCTAATGTTGTCTTACCGATGCCTCCCATACCTTTAATGGAGACAACTTCTCGCTGCTTAGATGAGTGCTCAATCAACATCTTCTTAACCATCTCGAACTCATTGTTTTTCCCAACCATTTTGTCCTCCGAGTGTGAGGAATCACCGGTCATGATAACTTCATCAGATTTGGGGAAAACATCAAGCGTAGTCATCCTTCCTTGCAAGGCTTCAATACTCTTGTTCTCCTTGATTTTCTCCAACTCTTTATTGATGCTATCAATGTCTTCTATTGCTTGTTGCAATACAAGACAAAGTTTGAGAGCAGGCGAAGTTGTTTCCTCTTCCTCTTCCTCTTCCTGGTAAAGTTGTGCGATTTGGAATTCGATTTCATCTTCTACTGCGAAAGCCACATCTCTGAGTTTTGTTTCCAAGTCTTTAATTGCTTCGGCACCATCCATCCTATTCTCATCGAATAGTTTAATAAGAGATGTTAGCTTTCGACGGAGAGATTGGATCAAGTCTTTGTTGGGAGGGATGAGTCCCTTTTCTTGAACGATTGGACGAGGCCGAAGTCGCAAGAGTTCCACCTCTATTGTCCTCAAAAGAGAAGCTACAGCTACACAAGCCATTCTTCAATTCTCTCTGATCTCTGTTTGAATGAAATGTAATTGTGACTTGTTTTCTGCTCACTTAATGCTTGGCTGAAGGTTGTTAGTAGCAGAAGCAATATAATTGCATTTATGGTTCTAAGTTCAATAATTGCAAGAGGGAATGAAGCATTTTTAATTAGCTGCAACTTGCAATTGGTAGCATATATTAATTGATTATTAGTTGTTT
>CM008340.1:4509755-4526836 GCA_002525835.2 Ipomoea batatas
TGTGTGTGTGTGTGTGTGTGTGTGTGTGTGTGTATTAAATTGAAAGAACTAGCCCAATTAAAATAATTAAATTGCCCAAGGGATTAATTATCGATCGTAAGGCTTGAACGAATTTACGGGGTGTTACACATGGGGGCTCTAGGGTTAGAGATTCAACCTTTTTGGATAAGATTTAGGAAAAGGAGTGGATAATAAGTTTTATTCATTTACTCTGTTTTTTTTTCTTCCAATAAAATAAAATTTAGACGTGTTGAAAATTTTATCATCGTGATGGGTGCACTTGTAATTTCCCAAGGTATGGTATGGGAACACCAAAAAAATGTATCGTGCAAATAAATAAATAAGATACTATATGAATGATGTGAGTGGGTTCGAGCCTCAGTGGAGGTAACTGTTGACTCTTTGTGCTTCAGTAGGTTGAGAAAGTAGTTTATGAACAGATACTACATTGTAATAGAGTCAGTAGAATTCAAAAAAAAAAAAAAAGCTACGCCGTATTTTTTTTTTTTTTTGAAAACAAAGCTACGCCATATTTAATTTCACGAGACATAGTATAGTAAAACTCAAACGGAAAAAAAAAAGATTAAAATTAAAAAAATCGTGCAAATAAATAAATAAGAAGTTGAGAGTCATCAATAGTATTTTTTGTTAGTCATGTTATATTATATACTTTTAATATATGCCTTGTAATTAGTGGCTTAGGTTTAGTCTGTGTTTAACTCCAATAACTTAGGAGAGTTTTATGCTAACTCTCGTATAGGAGTTCAGACTTTCCTGTAATTGTTTGTTCAGAAAATATTTCCAAACTCATCTGGTATCAGCGTTAGGTTAGGAATCCTCCTTCTTTCCCTCCTCCTTTCGCGTAACCATGAATACAGCCTCCGCCGACGGTGCGATCACCCCGTCCGGCCAGCCTCCATCGCCGGCGACCCCATTCTTGGCGACGGCGCATCAAGCACTCTCAATCAAATTAAACTCGCATAATTATATTTATTGGAGGACCCAGGTCCTACCATTCCTTCGGAGCCAAGGACTGATCGGCTACGCCGATGGCACCATCCCGTGTCCGCCGGAAACCGTAACCATTCCCGCGACACCGCCGTCCACTGCACCGCCGACAACCGCTCCCAATCCGGCGTATCTGCCCTGGATCCAGCAAGACCAGGCGATCCTATCGTTGCTGGTATCCTCTTTGACGAGTGAGGTGATGTACCTTGCCGTCGGCAAGGAGACGGCGAAGGCTGTCTGGGATTCGATCAAAGCCGCCCTCGCTTCCACTTCGCTGTCTCGGTGTCTCAGCCTTCTGGGGCAATTCCAGACACTTCGTCAAGCCAACATGTCTCCGGCCGAATATCTTGGCCAAGCACAAATGCTTGTGGAGTCGCTCTCGCTCGCTGGACGTCCGCTCACCGCCGACGAACAACTGCTGTATGTCCTCCGCGGTCTCAGGCTGGAATTCCGGGCAATGGCCAGTTCCCTCACCACCCCTGGTACGCCGGTTACCCTTGCCCAGGTCGCCGACCATCTTCGGGCGCAGGAGTTTATTCAATCTGACGAATTCCCTGCAGCTGATGCGGCTTCGGCTCACAACTCCCAGGCTGCTTTTTTTGCAGGTCGTGGCCGGAACTCGGGCGGCGGTCGGCACTCGTCAGGAGGGCGTGGTGGTCGTAACGGACGTGGGAGAGGCAATGGTTGTGGCCGAGGCGGCGGAGTCCCACGCTGTCAGATCTGCCGAGCCACCGGGCACAGCGCTGTACGTTTTTCAAGCGCTACGATGATCGCCCGTCGGCTCATGCGCACATGGCGTATCCCACCGATCCCGCCACACACGCCACGGAAGATGCGTGGTATCCTGACACGGGCGCCTCCGCGCATGCGACACCTGATGCGCAGATGCTTGACCATACAGAACCGTACTCCGGGAATGATGTGTAAAAAATCAGAAATGGTACAGGTTTGGGTGTTTCTAGTGTGGGTCACACGGTTATCCGTTCTGATTCGCATAAGTTTAATATGTCAAATATTCTACATGTTCCGAAATTAGCTATTCCTTTACTTTCTGTCTACAGATTCACGAATGAAAATAATGTGTTTTTCGAATTTCATAAGAATCTGTTTTTTTGTGAAGGATTGCACAACCCGGGCCATTCTTCTTAGAGGTTCCACTATTGGCGGTCTGTACAAGCTCGTTCTTCCTCGGGGTCATAATGCCTTTCTTTCGGCCCGGGCTTCCTCCGTCGTTTGGCACCAGCGTCTCGGTCATCCACACAGTCAGCTTCTCCAACGTGTCTTGCAAAAATGCACTGTAACCACAAATAACATTAATTCAGTTAAATCTTGCTCCGCTTGTCAACTAGGGAAATCATCTCGTTTTCCACTAGATAGGGTTTCGGGTAGTAGTAATAATGTACTAGACTTAGTTTACACGGACATTTGGGGTCCGTCACCTGTTATCTCTACTACTGGTAGTCGTTATTTTGTACTTTTCGTGGATGACTGTACTCGTTTCACCTGGTTTTATCCTTTACGGGTAAAATCAGATATTTATAAAGTTTTTACTTCTTTTCGGGCGATGGTAGAACGTCAGTTTTCACGTTCTATCAAAGCCATCCAGTCTGATTTAGGGGGCGAGTATCGCCATCTCCACTATGTTTTTGAATCTCTCGGCATATTACATAGACAAACTTGTGCGTATACGCATGAACAAAACGGAAGAGTCGAGCAAAAGAACCGTCATGTCGTTGAAACAGGCCTTGCCTTATTAGCCGAAAGTTCAACCCCCCTAAAATTTTGGGAATACGCCTTTGAAACTGCTACTTATCTAATCAATTGTCTACCTTCTGCAGCTCTCAATTTCCAAAGTCCATACTCCAAATTATTCAATACCACACCCCCATACACTTTCCTACGCGTCTTTGGTTGTCGTTGTTACCCATACCTTCGACCCTATAACCGACACAAAATCGAGTACCGGCCAACACCTTGTGTCTTTCTAGGTTACCCGGTCATAGGGGATACCGTTGTTTTGACCCCCACACTGGAAAAATCTTTATCTGTCGCCACGTCCGATTTGCTGAGGACATATTCCCCTTTGCTTTACAGGAACGTATGCAGGTTGATACTGAGCCCAGTTCGGCTGAGACTACGTGGGCAACAGCACCAGTTCTGACAGGAGCTCAACCGCCACCAGTTGCTTCTGTTCCTGTAGTGTCAACATCGCCCACCGAGCCAATAACAGTCCCCACGGCATCCTCGGGGACACAGGTTGACACTCAAGCGTTAACATCCTCTACTGATACACACAATACCGCTGGCCAGGTTCAGGAAGGGGGTCATGTCATGCGCACGCGTCGAAAAACTCGGGTAACGGGTGAGCAGTTTTATGCTCTACACACTACCACTGATCCAACCTGTTATTCTCAAGCAGTTGGACACAGTCACTGGAGAGATGCTATGGACCAAGAATTTAATGCACTACTGCATAATCATACATGGAAACTTATACCAGCCACCCCCCACATGAACATTATAGGATGCAAATGGGTCTTCCGCACCAAACGCAAAGCCGATGAAACAGTCGAGCGGTATAAAGCTCGTTTAGTCGCTAAAGGTTTTAACCAGATAGTCGGAGAGGACTTCTTCGACACGTATAGTCCAGTTGTTAAACCAACTACCGTTCGGCTTCTATTTTCGTTAGCTGTCTCTCATTCTTGGACTCTCAGGCAGTTGGATGTTCATAACGGCTTTCTCAATGGACATCTACCAGAGACAGTTTATATGAAGCAGCCACCTGGGTATGAGGATCAGTTACACCCCGGCCATGTCTGTCATCTTCAGAGATCTTTATATGGCCTTAAACAGGCTCCTCGCGCTTGGTTCAAGCGCTTGCATGACTTCCTTACATCAGCTGGGTTCTCACCATCCAAGACAGATATCTCCCTCTTTCATTACACAGTTGGAGACTCACGTGTGTTCTTGCTTGTCTACGTGGACGATATTATCATGTTAGGCAATGACTCCAGCCTAATTGAGTCTCTTCTTCATCAGATGTCTACTGTGTTTAAGATTCGAGATCTGGGTACTCCAGGCTTCTTTTTGGGGATTGAGACCGTACCCTGTAAAGGGGGATTACTTCTCTCGCAGAAACGCTATATGCAAGACATTCTAACTCGTGCAGGTATGTCCGACTACAAGCCCTTGGATACACCAGCTTCCGTGTCACAGCCACAAGTTTCTTCGCCGGAACTGTTTGATAATCCGACACAATACCGTCGCATAGTTGGTGCGCTACAATATCTGACTATCACTCGGCCTGACTTATCATATTCGGTCAACCGTCTTTGTCAGTTTATGCATTCTCCGACTACTGAGCACTGGGGTCTGCTCAAGCGTGTCTGTCGCTACATAAAGGGCACACAGGATTTGGGGCTCCAATTAACTAAATCAAATCACTTCGCCCTTCATGCTTACTCTGACTCAGATTGTGCCGGTTGCCCGGTCGACAGGAAGTCTACTAGTGGTTACGCTGTCTTTCTCGGTGATAATCTCATTTCCTGGGTATCAAGGAAACAACGCACCATTGCTCGATCATCTACTGAGGCTGAGTACAAAGGCCTTGCAGACGTTGCAGCTGAGGTTACGTGGGTCGTTTCCTTGCTGCGTGAGTTGCGGCTCCATTCTGGACAGCCCACGACATTATGGTGTGATAATCTGGGGGCCACTTACTTAGCCGCCAATCCAGTTTTTTACGCACGGACGAAACATGTTGAGGTTGATTATCACTTCGTTCGAGACAAAGTTGCATCTGGAGATCTGCTTGTTAATTTTGTGTCTACAAAGTACCAGCTGGCCGATATCTTCACCAAACCGTTGCCGGCTCTGCGCTTTCAGACTCTACGCTCCAAGCTCAATGTTGCGGCCTACCAACCTTGCGCTTGAGGGGGCGTGTTAGTCATGTTATATTATATACTTTTAATATATGCTTTGTAATTAGTGGCTTAGGTTTAGTCTGTGTTTAACTCCAATAACTTAGGAGAGTTTTATGCTAACTCTCGTATAGGAATTCAGACTTTCCTGTAATTGTTTGTTCAGAAAATATTTCCAAACTCATCTTTTTGAGACATAAGCACATGGCTAAGTGGTAAAGCAAAGCTTTTCACTTTATTTATTAATTTTGTGTGTATCGAAATACAACTTCAAGAGTATAATTGGCAGACAGGAACGTTTAATAAAGGTTGTAAATTTGTGCATACAAATTATTTAATTCCACGAGGTATATAGTAAGGAAAAAAAAAACAAAAAACAAAACCAAAAACAAAACAAAAAGAAAAAAAAAAAACAAAACAAACAAAAAGATGCATGTTCGTGCAAATAAATAAAAGAAAATGCTAATTGCTCATATATCTCTTGCTCACAAGCTTGTCATTCCTTGATGTGATAACTTTTAATAAATTTGTTTTATTTTTTCCCTTTTTATTTTAAATCTTAATCTATTAAAATTTGATACATCACGGAGTGACAAGTTTGTGAGTGATAGATGTATTGTCCATAAATAAATATGTAAAGGCACATTTTGAACTTTATATGTTCACAATTTTTGAACTCTATATTCATAATTTTTGAACTCTATATTCACAAGTACAGAACTATATGTTCACAATTTCGTAACTCTATGTTCACACTTTCAGAACTCTATGTTCACAATTTCAGAACTCTATATTCATAATTCTATAACCCTATATTCAATATTATAACACAATTTTTGAATCTATATAACAAAATTGTGAATATTGAGTAATGTAATTTTGTATATTGAGATCTAAAATTGTGAATATAGAGTTCTAAAATTGTGAACAATAGAATTCTAAAATTATGAACATCAATCGTTATATCGTGGACCAGGGTCCACAGTGCACTGTAGACCCTGGTCCGAAACGACGTCGTTTTGATGTTAGTGGACTCGGACGCGGATGACTCCAGGGAATTCATTATCTATAATACACATAATCATTGTCTAGAATACACAGAACGTTTGCCTAGAAGACACAGAACGTTTGCCCGGAATACACAGAATATTGACACAAAATACACAGAACTCATCCTCTTACCATTCGAATGCAAAAACACATCACAACCTGTGTTAATAACATGATCGAATACACAAAATATTGACATAAAATACACATAACTCATCCTCCTAATCATTCGAATGCACAAACACATCACAACATGTGTTACTAACATGAATACACGGAATGATTGCCTGGAATACACAGAATGATTACCTAGAATACACAGAACTTATTTTGGTACGGGGTGCACACTGCATTGTGCACCGTGGTCTACGATATAAATTGCCTGTGAACATAGAATTCTAAAATTGTGAAAATGAACTTGGATCGGAAGTCACAGATTCAAATCCAACATTGAATAGGTTGAGAAAGTATGTATGATTGTATGAACAAATTAAAAAATAATAATAATAAACCTATAGACTTTTCATAACTTGTACCTATCACTTCATCAATGCTCTATATTAATATTCGTTGTAATTAGCTATTAGTTTATTGTCTGAGATGGTAATTATTTGTTAGCTTTAATTGATAACATATTATTTGTTAGCTTTAATTGATAGCATATAAATTAAAACGACTTTTGAGGACTTGAATTTATTTCAAGAAAACGGGTTAAATTGAGTCCCGACCCCTAAGTGAAATAAATAGTGCATTTGGGCTCTTAACTATAATTTTTTTTAAATAAAAATTCATAGAGACACCTTATACCGACAAAAGAGTGCAATTGAGCGCCAATTTACCTATTCCGCCGGTTACCATTGATCTGGAGGTGACTAAACTTTCGCGTACGTTATTATTATCATGTGGTGATTACTTGACACTAATGGGCTGTTTGGTTCACGGAATAGGTAGGGAATGGCATAGCATTCTCAGTAATAACATATTCTGTTGTTTGGTCCGCATTTGTATTCCCAGGAACATTGTTCCTGGGAATGAGCTATTACCCTTGCAAGGGTAATAGCTATTACCAGCGCCCCCTGGTATTAACCTATTCCTGACCTCTCAGGAATAGGTATTTTATTTTATTTCAATTTTTACCCTTTTTGGTAACAAGATTTTCCTGACAGATTATTAAAAAATTATTATCATTATTAACGATCCAAGCTCAAAGAGTGAGCAATGGAAGGGAAAGGAACCGAGGAACAGTCAATACAGTCAGACTTAGATAGGGCTTCCCTAGCCAATACATGAGCAACTCCGTTCGCGGACCGTTTAACAAACAGAAAGCTTAAATTAGAGAAATCTCTTGCTAAGTTTTTAATATCATAAATTAAAAGGTCAAAAGATGAAATAGGTTCATGATCTTCATTGATGCCATTGATGACCTGTAAGCAATCACTTTCGAGAAGGACATTGTGATTTGTGAAGCTGCATGGACATAGTAGCCACCTCGCCGCCCTTAGTGGGAAAACCTAATTAGAGTACACAGCAACGGTTGTAGATTTTTGGCAAAATGGATTTCAAGAATCATGCTCCGCCGCAGCTCACGGGGGAGGCAGAAGCGCAGCTCCAAGAAGGCATCAACCTGGTGCTGTCTCGATGCTCGATTGTCTCGATGCTCGATTGGCCTCTCTGCAGATGGCCGTCGCAAACGAGTGGGGCGGCCGTTGATCTCATCAGAAATCCCAAGAGCTGTCTGAATGCCTCTTCTCATTCTTCACTCAATCCAAAATTGCGTAAGCAAGGAGCAGACCAAAGCCAACATTAATTATAAACACAACACCTTACCTCTGAGTCTGAAAACAGCATCCACATCTGTTTAGGATAAACGCATCACATTATTAGGACTCTTGAATATCTAATTAGTTGTTGCAGGAAGACTCCTTGAAACAAGGGCATTTATGTCTTTTAAAAATATATTTCATTTCTATTCCTTCCGCGAACCAAAAGCTGGAATACAATTCCCAAGTCTATTCCTTCCGCGAACCAAACGCTGGAATACAATTCATATTCTATTCCTTACCTATTCCATTCCTTATGGAATAGTATTCCTATTCCCTTAAAATTCATTTCGTGAACCAAACGTGCTGTAAATGTGACAGTGATTTGGCATAATTTTTTAAAAATATTAGTAATTTTTTTTTAAAAAAAAAAGCAATGTTGCGCATAAAAGTGTCGTCTACTAAAAATAAAATAAAATAAATTATAGTTACATTTGAATAAAATAAATTAAAGTTACATTTGATACCATTTGTTTAGCAAAACATTTCAAATTACAATACCAATCACACCCTTTTATTATTTTTAAAAATAAGGGTCAAATAGGTCATCCAACTACACAATTATAATTGACCATCAAACTAACAACAAAATTACAATTAAGTCCCTGAACAATGCAAAATCATGCAATTTAACCTATGATGACCTATTGACTTGATAATATGCTGACATGGTGATTACCAAATTTATACATACCAAGTATTGTAAAGTCGATTCTTTAGGGTCAGTATTGTTTATACTTGTCCGCAAAAGTGAAATCTCGCCGTAAGGGCCCCACAAGATTGTGAGGGAGTAAATCATGGTGGTCCAGTCACACATTAGATAGGAGGTCCGTCCTTATGTAGGATAAGGGAAACAAAAAGAACACAAACAATATAACTCAAACTCAAAGACTTTCAATAATATTCAAACTTCAACTTCTCAATACAAAAGTCTTTTTAAATAGACAATTAAGAAAATATAAGAGTTGCAAATATTAAAAGCATGCATAGGAAAAATAAAATAAACATAAAGAGAATTACAAATATTAAAAATATTTAAAATTAATCCAAGTTTCTAATAAAACTAGCCACAAAACTGCATGTTTCTTAGAATTCATGTATTTAACTATTATTGTCTCAATTCATGTACTGTGCCAATTCAGTACTTGGTAAAAGGTGCCTCAAGGAGTCACTCCATAAGTGGTAAAAATCCACACTGCAACTGTTAGGCTTGATCCTACATTATTGCACAATCTGTCACCTAGAAACCATATGAGTTATCCATGTGACCTGGTTATTGTTTATCCAATTGTGTGATGCATCACCTTGACATATGAATGAAATAATTAAATGAACAAGGAGGATATATAGGGATAGTAGACATACCCTTTTCCTTTCTTCTTTGGGTGCTTCCTCTGATCTACTCATCATCATCTTCATCTTCATCGAATTCATCTTCATGTAGACTTTAAATATGTGGATTTGATATCATGTAGACAAAAATGTGTTGATTCAAAACCCTAGCTAGACAAAAATGTGTAAAGTATTAATTGGAGTACCTTCTTTTCAAAACCCTATTTGAAAATAAAGTAATTGGAATACCTTCTTTTATTTTCTTTTGATTTGACCTTGAATGCACAAAGAAACAATGCAATTGCCTCTTTTCACTTTTTTTTTTTTTTACTACTATACACTTTTATATATTAATTAATTTGAGATGTAAACACCATTAATTTGTTTAATAGATATGATTATAGGCAAAAACTTGTGTGAGACCGTCTCACCGTGAGACGGGTCGGGTCGGGTCAATATACAAATGTAACACTTATATGCACAAATGTCATACTTATATGCTCAAATGTAATATTAATCAGGAATAAAATTTTTGTTACTTATTAGGGTAAATGTAATACTTTTAAGGAAAAATACAATACTTTTACATTTCGATTTAAAAGTATTACATTTTTCCTCAAAAGTATTATATTTTCCCTTATAAGTGAGAGGCACTTGTCAACATTACTTATTATGAAAAATGTATTACTTTTTCTCTTATAAGTAACAAAAATTGTATTTTTGATTAGTGTTATATTTGAGCATTTAGTGTGAGATTTGCACATATAAGTATGACATTTGCATGGTGCTTTGACCCGACCCGTCCCGTCTCACGAATAAGGATCCGTGAGACGGTCTCATACAAGTGTGACCCTTGATTATAAGATCTTCAAATCAATTAAAGAATTGATACGGTTTGATAACCATCTTTCGTAATTCTATATATATTTAACTAGAACATAACCCTTCCAATTTTTATTACTTCGAATTTGTTTTTTAACAAAGGAGCAATAGATTACATAGAGGGCATATCGACATCAACAATAGTGACTATACTACTACACCACAGGAGTCCTAATAATAATCATAATAATAACAACAACAATAACTAGTACTACTCTACGGTACTCCTAATAACAACAACAACAACAACAACAACAACAATAATAATAATAATTAGTACTACTCTACGGTACTCCTAATAATAATAATAATAATAATAATAATAATAATAATAAGGAGAGAGAAGGTGTACTTTTAAACCTGGCAGGTTTTTTTTTTTTTTTTTTTTTGATAAAGAAGGTAGTCTTATTACCTTCTTCTCGAAAACCCTAATGAGAATAAAGTAATGATATTAGTAATTTATACATTTTAGTCCATATTTTTGTGTTATCATTGTCAAATCAACACAAAAATGTAAAGGACCCGTGGAAAGCGGAGATCTTTTTTCAAGGTTGCGAGAAAAAATTTATTCTTTTTTGTTAAAGTTCTCAATGGTTTTTATTTTTCCTTGCGTTTTCTTTGTTTAGGTGTGAAAATGGGAGTGAAAGTTGCGATGACGTGTTTACATTGGTCAAAACCTTCGGCAGCGCAGTCACCGTCATCTTCTCATGCCCTCACCTCTCCTACTCGGAAAAGGCGTAATTTTACAAGCAGTGAAGATAGCCTCACATGGATATTATTGCACTGGTCGACTCTACTCGGACCCAATTCAATGAGGCTTTTCATATCCTTCTCTACTGAGCTGCCGAGACGACGCAGAGCCCGAACAATGATACGCTCATGTAGCGACAGCTTAGACTCGTTCTCAGACCAGGAGTTTTCCAAGAAAATTCAAGAATATAATTGGCTCTGAGGTTTCAGTTGTCTGGTGATGAGTATGAAGATTTGGACAAGGAAGAATTGGTGGGTGATTCTAGTCTAGGCAAGCACAGTATGAGAGCAATGGTTCCATGTTTTTAGAGAAAAGGAAGGTTTTTGATCCAGTAAAGCCACCGGATTGGGTTGAGAGGGAGGAGATTATTCCGGTGGAAAATGCTTTTTATCTTTTTTTTTTAAATCCCGATTTTACCCTTCTAGTTTGACCATACAAATAGACTTAGGACCAAATCGTGTAAATAAAAGCATAGTTGCATTGGGGACTAAAATAAGGAATTTTGGTAGTCAAAGACCAAATCGGTGAAATCCTTATAGTCGAGGGATCAAATCGATAATAAACTCCTTTCAATAATATTCAAACTTGAACTTCTGAATATAAGTCTCTTTAAATATTCTCACAAAAAAAAAAGTCTCTTTAAATAGACAATTAAGAAAATAGAAGAGTTGCAAATATTATTACAAGCATGCATAGGAAAAGTAAAATAAACATAAAGAGAATTACAAATATTAAGAATATTTAAAGCTAATCCAAGTTTTCAATACTAAACTGTATGTGTATTTAATCATTATTGTCTCAATTCATGTATCGCGCCAATCCGGTGAAAGGTGCCCTAACGAGTCACTCCGGCAACCAAATGAGCTACCCACGTGGCCTGATTATATTATTGTTTATCTAATTGTGTGAATGTATTACCTTGACATATGAATGAAATAATTAAATGAACAAGGAGGATATATTGAACTCATCTTCATCAGACTCATCATCTTCATCAGGCTCATCATCTTCATCGAACTCATCATCTTCATTAGAATGGGCAGGCTGCCATATATATGAACCATATATTTAAAAGTGAATTAAACTAAATGAAGTTTGGAGTGTACGTGAAATAGATTAATCATTTCAAAGCAATTGGAAAAGAGAAAAGGGAGAGAGACCTTTAATGTGCCTTCTTCAATGACAAACATATTATCATTTCCTACATCATGTTGCTGTTCCAGAATTTGTTTCGCTGAATCCACCACAGAAGGAAGACAATACTTTAATTTGATCAACTCCAATGTTCCAATTTCCCCAAACCCATCTGGGATCTCTTCCAATTTGTAGCACCCAGAAAGGATTAGGTGCTGAAGGTTTGGAAAATGGTTATTACTGGCTTCCCAACGCTTGAACCGAATTGTATGAATTTCCAAATAAGCTAACTGCTTAAATATCTCATCCTCAGATAGTTTCCACTCTTCATCGATGCAAGAACATCCTCTAAGCTTTAGCACCTCAAGCTTAGGCAACCTGCTGAAAACACTAATTTCCTTCCACACGAAGTACATACCATGAAAGGTCAACTTCTTAAGTTGTTTCAAGTGAAAAATACGGTTTCTAATTGGAGCCCTATGTGCACCCGCCAAAATCGAATTTCTTTCATAAATTTGCAGACTCTCGAGATACTTCAAATTGGAAAGGTCGCAATACCAATCATTCCAAGCCCTTCCCTCACTTTTAATGTTTACCTTCTTTAGGTATGGAATTTTTTTAAATAACTCTCTTGTGCACTGTGCAGGCTTCAACCAAGAAATGTTCTCCAACCTTTGATGAACAAATTCGGGAAAACAACTAGAAATAGAGCCACAACGACAATATTCTAGGTGTGGAAACAATAAACAGTTCCTTTTATCATTCTCAGAAGTGGATAGTGTTTGAAGATTCCAAGCACAGGCTGGTTCTAAGAATTCAAAATCAGAAGGTTTTGAACCTAGGTATCTCAAATGGACAAGATTTGCAATCTCGCCCTCAGCACCATAGAGTACTCTCAACAGATTGCAGACTTTCAAATCTAAAGGTGTCTTTCCTGAAAAAGAGAAGATGGATCTACAGGTTTTTGGAAAAGTATATGAGGCAGCTGGGCTGTTAGGATCTTTTGAATGGAAGCTTACCCAACGGAAACCTTTCTGAGGGAGATTGGAACTATTTTCATGGACAACATACAGAAGGTTTTCTTTTTGAGCTTCTCGTACACAAAAGGAATGCAATAAATCATGAATTCTAAATGCCTTTATTTTTCCTCCACAACTACTTACCTGGCTGACAAGAATTAGGTTTCTATCGTTGAGTTCATGAATATTGATTGTAGCCACCAGATCAAAGCTCATTTTCTTAGATGTCTTTATAAATCCTTCTGCAGCCCATAACCTTGCAAGATTTTTAACAAAGATCTCTTTATCTTCTGGAAAAATGCCCAAATATAAGAAACAAGCTTTCAAGTTGTAAGGCAACTGATTGTAACTTGAAACGAGTATTCTTGAGCACTCTTCATCAACCGTTGTTACAGATGAATTTATTAGAGTTTTGGCCATATTCTTCCACTCATCTAGTGTGACGAGTTTGGAAAATAGACCAGCAACCACAACAATTGCCAATGGAAGACCTTGGCATTTTTCAACAATTGGTCTCCCAATTGCTTCAAATTCTGCACCACGACATTTGCATGCCTTTTCGTAGAATAGATTCCAACTTTCATTTGGATCTAAAAATTGCATTTGATGAGAAAAGTCACTATTGGAACCAATCTGAGCAGCCACCTCTGCAAAACGAGTAGTCACCAATACTAGACTACTCATACTATCATCAGGAAGACAATTTTTGACAGCATCCCATGCCTTGTTGCTCCATAGGTCATCAATCACAATCATGTACCTTTGACCTTTCAAGCCTTGGTAGAGATGTAATTCTATCTCCTCATCAGGGCCAGTTTCTTCTTTGCCACTAATTGATTTCAGAAGACTTATGAGTAGTTGTCTCTTGTTATGATTTTGCGATGCAACAACCCATGCTTTCTTGTCAAAATTGGAAGCAATTTCCCGATCATCAAAGAGTGTTTTTGCTAATGTTGTCTTACCGATGCCTCCCATACCTTTAATAGAGACAACTTCTCGCTGCTTAGATGAGTGCTCAATCAACATCTTCTTAACAATCTCGAACTCATTGTTTTTCCCAACCATTTTGTCCTGGGAGTGTGAAGCATGCTGTGAGGAATCACCGGTCAAGATAACTTCATCAGATCTGGGGAAAACATCAAGCGTAGTCATCCTTCCTTGCAAGGCTTCAACACGCTTGTCCTCCTTGATTTTCTCCAACTCTTCATTGATGCTATCAATGTCTTCTATTGCTTGTTGCAATACAAGACAAAGTTTGAGAGCAGGCGAAGTTGTTTCCTCTTCCTCTTCCTCTTCCTGGTAAAGTTGTGCGATTTGGAATTCGATTTCATCTTCTACTGCGAAAGCCACATCTCTGAGTTTTGTTTCCAAGTCTTTAATTGCCTCGGCACCATCCATCCTATTCTCATCGAATAGTTTAATAAGAGATGTTAGCTTTCGACGGAGAGATTGGATCAAGTCTTTGTTGGGAGGGATGAGTCCCTTTTCTTGAACGATTGGACGAGGCCGAAGTCGCAAGAGCTCCACCTCTATTGTTCTCACAAGAGAAGTTACAGCTACACAAGCCATTCTTCAATTCTCTCTCAGCTGATCTCTTTTTGAATGGAATGTAATTGTGACTTGTTTTCTGCTCACTTAATGCTTGGCTGAAGGTTGTTAGTAGCAGAAGCAATATAATTGCCTTTATGGTTCTAAGTTCAATAATTGCAAGAGGGAATGAAGCATTTTTAATTAGCTGCAACTTGCAATTGGTAGCATATATTAATTGATTTTTAGTTGTTTATTATGTTATAATTTCTGTGGCTTTCTGCAACTTGTAATATATATACACTACATTGAGTTAAAGGTAGATAATGACAGCTTCATATATTTTTTATATATGCTGTTTTTTTTTTGAAACATATAGGCTGTTAAATATATGAGTCGGCAATTCTTTGTCTACAAGAACATAAGCTCTTTATTATTTTATTTTAGTTTTTGTTTATTGAAGCCGGCTGGATCCGAAAGCTCACCACCATTATTCTAATGTGCGTTTTGGTGGCATATAAAAAACATATTAGCAATATGTACATTGTTTACTATAAAAAAATATAAATAATAAAATCAATAGTGTCTTAATTTTTGGTTTCTAAGCCAACATTTCAACCAGTTTGATTGAGGTTGTCCCGATAACATCTTTAACTTAAACAGAATAATTTCTTTTTTGTTTTGTTTGTTTGTTTGTTTTTGTTTTCTTCAGTAGCTTTCCCCAACATGTCGTAGCACTAATTCCAATTCAAATTATTACAGTATTCAATGTTTAAATTCAAAGAATAAGGTTATATAATGACAAAATGCTTCTTGTTACGTTGATCGAGAACATATTAAATGTTGTAGCGGCGGTTGGCCAAGCAAGACTTTCCAGCAATATATTTGTTATAATTAGGCAAAAGGGTCAAATAGGCCCATGTACTATCATTGATTGTCTATTTAGCACCATGAACTAAAATATGGTCCATCTAGGTCATTATACTCTTAATAATTTTTTATCTAGCATTTTTAGCCCATTTCTAACAAGTTACTCATCTAATTTGATGACATGGAAAAATAAAATTAGAAAAAATGATGACATGTTATTTATGTGGATATTTTGGATGATTTCTACCCTATTTCATTAATGAAAAAAATAATTTCTTACAATGAAATAGGGTAGAAATCAAAATTGCTATATAAAGTTTTAAGAATTAATATCACTTTTGGTCCCACGACTTTTGAGTTTTATCAATTTTGGTGCACAACTTTAAATTTTTTCAATTTTGGTCCCTAACTTTATAATTTTTATCAGTTTTGATCCTTCCGACCAAATTGACGGTGAAATGTTGTCGAATTTTATATTTTAAGGGTAAAATCGTCATCTCAATGAAGCGTCTTCATTATCTAAACAAAATCACTGTAAAATCATATTTATAGGTGTTTTATCGGCGCAAATAATGGGGAAGACAGACAGAAACTAGATAGAGATCTATGAGATTTATAGCATCGACGATGGACAAATCTTTATTTTTCTCTTAATATGATTTTTCTTTTGTTTAGATATTGAAGATTTTTCTTTGGGCTAATGATTTTGTCCTTAAAATATAAAATTCTGCAACATTTTGCCATCAATTTGGCCGGAATGACCAAAACTGATAAAATAACAAAGTTAGGTACCAAAATTGAAAAAATTTAAAGTTGTGCACCAAAAGTAATAAGACCTCGAAAGTCGTGGGACCAAATATAGCGGGGTATTCACTATCGTTCGGCAATGAGATTTCATGGAAATCGATATATGAAAATTAAATTATTTTTATAATAACTTAAGATATTGTATTGGGTAAATTTTATTTTATTTTAAAAATATATTAATATTTTTAGATTTTTGGATAATTGAATAACTTAAAATATTGTATTTTTGGATGATTTCTTGCAATGAAATATGGCAGAGATCAAAGTTGTTATATAAAGTTTCAATTACAGTGTACTGTGTATGTATAGCGGGCTATTCAATGTCGTTCAACAATGAGATTCCATTAAAATCGATATATGAAAATTAAATTATTTTTTAAAAAATAATAAAATTTACCCAATAAAATATCTTAAGTTATTATATTTAATTTTCATATATCGATTTTCATGGAATTTCATTGCCGAACAATTTTGAATACCCCACTATACATACACAGTAGTGTAGTACACTGTAGTTAAAACATTATATAACAACTTTGATTTGTACCATATTTCATTGCAAGAAATCATTTTCTTCATTAATGAAATAGGGTAAAATCATCCAAACATCCACATAAATAACAAATCATCATTTTTCTAATTTTATTTTTCCATGTCATCAAATTAGATGGGTAACTTGTTAGAAATAGGCTAAAATGCTAGATGAAAAATTATTAAGAGTATAATGACCTAGATGGACCATATTTTAATTCATGGTGCTAGATGAACATGTTGGTCCCAAGGGGATGGGGTACAAGTCTAGAGGGGGGTGAATAGACTTGTATAAGATTTTACAAATCTTTTCGACCTCTCGTGTGTATTGAACTTATTAGGATGTTTAGGTTCGATACCTCACAAGATGAAGACAAAGTTTTATGCGCAGCGGAAATAAGTTATCCCCTTATTAATTAGCACGAGTTTGAGT
>CM008340.1:4527700-4542986 GCA_002525835.2 Ipomoea batatas
CTTAACTTTGCTTTCTAAACTGAAATTTTAAAGTGCAATAAGGTGTGACTATCTTCTCTTTCTTCTTCATTCTCCTCTCTTGTCCTGTTTCTTTGTCATGTTTCCTGAATACTATTTGGTCTGCCTATTCTTGCTTTTGTGAATTATTATCTTATTATCCTTGATGCAATGTCATTCTGAGTGTTGCCAACCCCCTAAATGAAGATTTGCTTTAACTGCTCATTCTTTATGCATATATGCATGCTAACTTTACAAAATAGGTGTGTGCATAGATACGTGTATAAAGAATTAGAAGTTCAAAATACAATTCTTCATCAGTTAGCAATAACCTATACAAACACTCTAATTTAGATTGTTTTGTGGTTGATACTGCTACTGTCTATTTTTAAATCTTCCTTTTAGTTGGCAAACACTTGAGGAAATGTTTACTTCCATATATTTTCTCATTCTTCTGTCAATATATAAAACATTAAAAATTGTTTGCAGGCTCTTTTGCATGCTTCTGTTGCTTGCCACAGGAAACTTTGTATAGATTGGGTTCCAGCTGGAGACCTTGAAGAGGCTACCGAAAAGGAGGTATTTTCAGATACCTTATGTACCTCAGTTTCAATCTTTCCTTTATGATCTGTCAAGTTTCATAACCCTTTCCTATTTGCAGAGTCCTGATAATTATAGGAATGCCTGGAAATTATTGAAGGTTTGTTCAGTTACACTGCCCTAATCATGCTTTATATGAATGGTTTCTTATGGCTATGTGCTTTCAATGTTATGTCCAAAAGCTTACTTAGAACTGCCTGACAAGTAGCTTATTCCATAGGGTGCAGATGCTGTACTCGTTCCTGGAGGATTTGGTGACAGAGGTGTGGAGGGTAAAATACTTGCTGCTAAGTATGCTCGTGAAAACAAAATTCCTTACCTTGGAATATGTCTAGGAATGCAGATCGCAGTAATTGAGTTTGCTCGATCTGTTCTTGGTTTCAAAGATGCAAACAGCACCGAGTTTGATCCTGACACAAACAATCCCTTTGTTATCTTTATGCCAGAGGTTAGTATTTGTTACAATTATGTCACAATGGTGATTGCTGTAATATTTTGGTGTTCTAGCATTCTAAGTTGTTTTCTACATCATCAGGGATCAAAAACTCATATGGGAGGGACTATGCGTCTAGGGTCTAGGAGGACATATTTTCAGGTCACAGACTCTAAATCTGCAAAATTGTAAGTCTACTTTCTCTATTGGGGGTAAAAGTATTTGATTTTCTAACAACACAGATTAAGGCAACCTGTTTCAATACTAATCTCCAATGATAAAATTGTATTTTGTTGCCAGATACGGAAGTAAGAAATTTGTCGATGAAAGACATCGCCACAGATATGAGGTACATCTCACTTTTTGTCTCTGTTATGGCATAGTTGAGGGTGATTGTAAATCCTTGGATGCTTTTGGCATGAGGTTTTTTTTTTTACTAAAGAAATTGTTCTCTGTTGCCTAGGTAAACCCTGAACTGGTAGAACAGCTTGAATCTGCTGGTCTATGTTTTACAGGCAAAGATGACACTGGTCACCGCATGGAGGTATATTTTTTCAAATACAATCAGAAATTGGCGACTAGATTTGTTCAGGCCGTTTTAAGTTGGGATTCAATATCTTTGTTTTGCAGATTGTTGAACTGCTTGAACATCCTTACTTTGTTGGTGTTCAATTTCATCCCGAGTTCAAATCAAGACCTGGAAAACCTTCCGCTCTCTTCTTAGGTATTCATTCACCGTCTATATTCTCTCTGAACCTCACCTTTGGTGTCTTGTGTTTCTGTATCAGAATGACAACACCAGGCTTCATTCATTGTTCCTCCTCTCCACTCCTCTCCTCTCTACAATAATAGTAGGATTTGTGCAATTTTGTTTTCTAAAAATTGTCATACTTGTCTCATTTAAAACAGGACTCATAGCTGCAGCAAGCGGACAACTGGAAGCCCATCTAAAGAAGGGTGTGCCAAATGGAGTTGTAAAAAAGCCATTCCGGCCTCATGTAAATGGAACCAAGCTCACAAATGGATCCTTTGAGCCTGGCATATACTGCAATGGTAAAGGAATACGTGCCTGACCTCTTTCTGGCTGAATGCCTTTGGTCTTGAGATTGAGTTTCTTCCATTTGTCAGTTTTGCGGCCATCTTTTTCGTACCACCTATTTTATGTATAGGCATATATTATGACTAGAGTGATATAGGTTTACAGCGTATCATTTAACCCAATCAAAAGGTAGAGCAGAATTCCGGTCATTTTTTCACGGAACAAACCTGTTGTAGCTCTTCCATATGTATGCAGCAGAAAAGAAGGGTGTTATATATGCAGCAGAAATGGGGGGTCGGTTTCACTCTTTCTAGTATACATTAGGTGCTTGAAGGATGGAGATGTTTGCATATGTTGATTTATATAGCTTGATCTGGATATGATGTAAAAACTGTGAACTCATTCCCAGTGGGGATTAGTTAAATGATGTAATCCTATTTGAGTGCCAATAATGTATTAATGTCTGTAATTTTTATTTTTTTTTGATTTTTTTTATATCAAGAATGAAGCATATATTAATGTATCCAAGTGTTTCTTCCTGCCTGATTCTATCTATCCATCCATCTCTTGGTTCTGAGGTGTGTTTTTGTGCTATCACAAAACCAAACTTCACCTCACCTCAATACCTCATGAAACAATTTACAGCTATCTTTGAAACAGGTCATGCCTCCATCAGCCTATGTAACTAATGCAGTAAGATCGAGAAAGAGAAGCGCTTGACAGTGTCACAGGCAGAGAAAACAAGGCAGTCTCAGCTTTACATACCTACACCAAAATGTTTCGAGGCATTCAGATCCATTCCTTTGGGTTGATACAAGCATCCAATAGTCGCCATTCTTCAGTCCCCTCTGCTGGTTGCTGCAATGGGTGGCAATTTCTTGTGATTGAGATTATTTCTGCCTTTTATTTCCCTGGTTGTAATAAGAGATAAAAGAATAGAGTTGAGGGAGGTAGACTTACATGGCCATATTCCCATCTAGAAGTTAGTGGAAGTGAAACAAGGATGCTCTCTATCCGACCACCTGTCTTCAGTCCAAATGTAGTTCCACGATCGTAGACCTTCAATTGAAAGTAGAACACTTATGTTAGAAAATGCTCAAATGCTTGTAAAAATTGAACTTGAAGAAACTGGAACTGAATTTCATACCAAGTTGAATTCCACATAGCGTCCCCTACGTATTTGTTGCCATTCCTTGTGACTGGCTGTGAATGGTGTATCCTTTCTCTTCTCTATAATGGGTATATATGCAGGAATAACAGAATTTGCACACTCTGCAATCCAAAAAATGCACAATTAAATAAAGCTAATTTTGATTCCCCATCTCATGTTTTATTTATTTCTTTTGTTCAATTCACCACTTAATATGGGATTTTGGTTTGCAAGCTTGTCTCATATTTGATAATTGCTTCTGATGTTGAGGAAAAGAAAGGCAGTGCCCAAGTCCTTACAACCAAATTTACCTGTAGCAAAGGAAAGAAGCATCTCTTGGTCATAGTCATTTAAATCATCAAAAAATATTCCTCCAAGACCACGCCTCTCACCACGGTGCTGCATAAAACATTGAAATCGTGCCATACATTAGCTTAATATAACAATACTTATATATTTGATTATTTTCAGTGAAAAAGAATTTTAGGGGAATGATGGGGATTGTCTTAATTAATCTATTGCTTCTCCTACTTAAAAGTTAAAACCGGCTCAGTGACCTATTTATCGAACCAGAAGGGCAAGAGACATTGAGAAGCAATTCAGTCCTGTCCTACTCATCTAGGCATTCATTCTTTAAGATTTCAATCTTCAGTCATTTAGGCAGAAATCGACATCGAATACTTTTGACAACTGTAGGGATGTCAACAGCACTAAAAATTCTTTCTGGAGTTTTGAGGCACTATGGAGATTTACAGTAAGCCATTGTAAGATGCTGACTATAGCAGAATTATACTGATGGTTTTAATGAAGAGGATCCTAAAGGAAAATTTCACAATCTCTCACATTTCTTATGCATAACCAAACATTGATTTTTTTTTTTCTGCAGTAGGTGTGAGATGGACTACTTAACTCTGGGGGTGTAACAATATTGTTGTGAAGGTGAATAACATGGATTGCTACATATAAGCAAACTTTGTAAATCAATGACAGTTGAAAGGATATATACACCAATAAATGAAGGTTCATAGAACTTTGCAAATGAATGTCGACACTATTTTGCTGGATAACAGATTTGCTTTCATAGTGAAATTAATAAGGTGCAATTATTTTAAAACAAGCACAAGATCATGAAATGCATACCTTAATGTAAAAATAGTCATCACACCATTTCTTGAATCGAGGATAGAAGCTGGGATCAAACTTGTCACATGCACTTTTTTGAACCTAACAATCAAGCCAATGACAATATGTTCAAGAGATTTATTGTTTGCATATACAAAGAAATATATGTATCATTTCATTTGTATTTTGGAGGTAAACAACTACAGAGTATATCCGAAAACATTCAAGATTAAGAAAATTTTCTAAAGAAGGATAGAGAATTTAAAATTAAATTAGTAAAGGAAGAGTATAAAACATAAATAAAATGAGAAGATGGATGTCTTGTAAAAATATACTAAACAGATTTTCTATAAAATCTAAGCAATCCTAACCAATTGTTTGTTCTTCAAATACAAAACCTATGCAGCTGATTGATTTGCTACCCTATCCTCAAAGCAACAAGTTTTCACTTTTAAATGCAGATAAATTGAACTCTATTTCTCTCTCATTGTACTCAACTTGTTGAGTTGTTGCACATAGTGCAATTATAAGAGATGAAAGAGAAACATTAGTTTCTGTTGTTATGCCTTACAGCATATTTGATATTTGTCGAAATTTTAGTGACAAAATTCTATTAAAAAGAAACTTATTCATCCTCATATATGCACTTTACCGAATGGAAATGCTTTACATCCTCGTCAAAAATATAAGCAGGTGTCAAATCAGTACCGCCACCAAACCACCACTGCCTTGGTGCTCCAGGAGCATCTGCACGTAAGATAAACATAAATAAGGGATAGTTTTATTATTTGCAAATAGTCAAGCATTAAGTAAGTAAGTAATCATAAAATCTAATAATTATTATGGTAAACGCACGCACCGGTGAAAATGCTAGTATTAATAAATATAGACAATCCCGCCAAGTTGGTTATGTCAATAACCAAACCAGATAGCTTCATTATTTGCATATGGTCAAGCATTGCATAACTACACTGATCATAATAAATTTCTGGAATCATGCATTCATGCCTAGCTTTAGTAACTCACGAAGACGTTAACGGAACATCCCTGGTTTCTCTAGCATTTCAAGGTCAATGCTTTCATGCTATTTACAATTTCTAATTCTAATGTAAAAAGATAGACTAGTTTATGACTATTTTGGTCATTGCTAGTGAACTTCAAAATGTTGCTGATAAGTAAAACCTTTGATTGTTTCTTCAACAAATATCGTGGACAAATATGTTTACATCCATTACCTTTTGGAGCATCAGTTTCAAAATAGCGATAGTTGAAATGCAGAGTTGGTGCAAAAGGGTTCTTCGGATGCAGAACCTGAGGATTAATCAAAATATTAGAACCGATTTCATCAGAGACTCAATAAGTTAAGGATGTGGAAGGTTTACATACAGAGCTAATCCCAGCAGCGAAAAAGGGAATAGGGCCGGGCTTGACATCGCCGTTCTCGGTGGAAGGCTTGGCAGCTCGATAGGCGTCGGGAGGCATTAAGCCGTAAACGACGGAGACGTTTACACCGGCCTTCTCAAAGACGGCCCCGTCCTGCAAAACCCTACTGATCCCGCCGCCACCGCCAGGGCGGGACCAAACGTCCTCCTTGAAGTTGCCTCCTCCATCCGCGGCCTCCAACGCCGAGCAGACGCTGTCCTGGACCTCCCTAATCATCTTCTCGAAACGAGCCCTCACGGTGGCGGACTCATTCCCGGCGCCGTTATCGGATTCTCGCAGGAAAGTCGGGGGACGCTCTGCCTCGGCCGTTTCCTTCTCGATCAACGGGGACGATGACATTGAAGCCTGGACACGCAACCGCTGCGAATTCGCTCTGAAGCATTTGCTACCGATTGCTAAACTAGGAAGATTCAAATGTCTAGTTACAGAGGAAGAGGAATGTAGTGCGGTGGAATTGGATAGTGGTAAGACGGGAGCTGAAGAAGAGAACGCGGCGGAGAGAATGGCGGTGCTAAGCATTTCCTATTGATAGAGGTCGCCGGAGATGGGGAACAGCGGCCGGTTAGTTGTGACAGTCTATTCAGTTGAAGGCATTCGGAATGATTAACGGTGAGTGATAAGGCGTAGTGAGAATCCAAATATCCAACCGCGATCGACCTTCTTTCATCACAATGGATATATTGCTCACTCTTATCTTCTTTCTCTTTATTTATTTATTTATTTTTACTTTTTTTTTTTAAAAAATATTCTTTAGAAGACAGTATCTTTTTCTTTTCTTTTTAAATAAAAAAATTTATTCATTTAATCATAAGATGAAGCGATTACAAATAGAATCGATGGAACAGTATACCATTCTTTACAGTCAGACATATAAACAACATCCCTAACAATGCTACAAAGAACTTGATTCGCTATTTGAAACTCAATTCGTTGGATGAACTTAAAGCTTCTTTAATATCATTGAAAAATCGATCAAACGTACTCAAGATTAACTTTGATTGAAAAGTCTTACACACCACCTGAGTATATGTTTTTCATATGTCGTTCATTGAAAATATATCCATCGAGATAAGCTGCATATGCTCTTTTTCATTGTCATCTTTGTCACCCAAGATGAAATTCACATACGCCATCACCAACTTATATGGTTCACACTTATGAAAAAAAGAACTCGCAAAAAGAAACGAGAGAGAGAAATAAACTCGTCACACAAACGAGAGGAAGACACAGAAAAAACAGAACACAAAAGAAAAGTGAAACAACAATACTCCACCTCTTAAACTTTATTTAGTGGATCCACTAGAATCAAACCACATCTTTATCCACATTTGGCAAAATCCATAAATTTTAGATCTTTGGAACTATCGCAACATCCTTGAAATGTTGATGGCTAATTCGGCAGTGGAATTTATTATGAACCTAAATAAAAACAAGAAACAAGAAATTTATTATTTAACAATTTTATAATTATAAATTCATTTCAATTTGATATATTGAATTTAAATATAATAAAAATAATAATTGTAATTATAATTTTTATAATGATAATAAATAAATAAATAATTAAAATATAGTGGAGTAAAATGGTGGGGCCACAAAAAATTGAGAAAAAACTTAAAACTAATGGGAAGATGAGTTTTTAAGATTGAGTGAGATAGTGGATGATGAGGTGGATATTTGGGCCCACAAAAAACTTGAGAAAAAACTAAAACTATTGAGGAACGCCCCTAAGTGCAAGTAGCTAGTGCACATTTGCAAGTGAAAAAGTGCAAGTAAAATCTCTTACAAGTACAAGTAATTTACCTTGTTAACATTCGTGCACCTAATTATAACATTAGGTGTACTTAGTATTGATTCTCAGTGTACATTTTACTTGCACATGTAATACATTTTACTTGCACTTGTAATACACTTTACTTGCACTAAAATGCACTATATGAAATTGCTACTTCCACTTCGATGTATATTTACGAAAATGTCAATGCTTTTTTTTAAATAAGTGTTTTTCATCCGTCAGATCTAAATATGTGGACGAATGTCATGCGTTCTGAGTTCTCTCCTGGGCGCACCGTTCTCATTTAAGCGCGATCATATATATATATATATATATATATATATATATATATAATACACATGCATTAGTATATAATACAAAACTAATAATTATACGGAATTAATTACACATGCATTAGTATAATTGACTAATAATTATTATGTTAATTAAACTAATAATTACACGGATATTAATATAATTACAATTGAACATGAGTTTTGGATTTTTTAATAATAATTACAATTAATTCATTCAGATATGGAGGAGGAAGAAAAAAGTAAAAGGCGATATGGTGCAAAGGAATATATTCAAGGTATAAAAGTATAATTGCACCGATATTAGCATAATTACCTAATAATTATTATGGTAATTAAGCTAAACATGGTTCTCCTTTTTTCCCATATTTATTTTAGTAATAATATAATTACATAAATCTACCTATCAATTTTTTAAAGATAGTTGCAGGCAAACAAGTCATATATTATTCAATTAATTGAGTGATACCTTTGCACTCATCTGATAATCAAATAAATGTACACTTTCAATTACTAGAATTTTTTATAATTTCATCTTTAATTTTATTATCTAAATATATAATACTAAACTTTATTCGTGCATCGCACGGGTAATTGAGTAATTATTTGCTCGAATTCAAGCAATAATAACATTAGAAAAACATAATCGATAATCATTTGCACTATATAATATATATTCGTTGTTATAATTTATATAATTGTATTGTATATCGATCCAAATATTCTTAAAATATTATAATAAATTCATTTTGTACAACGGTGGGTAAAAGTACTAATTAAAATAATACAATCCATTTAGGTTGGATTACCTCATTATGGTCATTTGATGGTTACGTGACGAGTTGGAGCACCTTCAAATAATGATTGCGAGTTTCCAATAAATAAGATATAATACAAGAATTAAAACTCATGATTAAGACATATAAGCTTTAATTTAAAATTNTATCAACAAAATTATTAAAATCCTGTTAAATACAAAGACATTTTAATGTTCTTTTTTAATACAAAGTAAGTTGAAACGTTCTATTTTTTTAAAAAAAAGTTATAATTGAAAATTGAAATACTAAGTAATTTTAAATTTAATGATGTATATGTGGATCTACTTAAAAGTGAGATACACCCGCAAGATAACGCAAACCATACTGTTCATAATGAATTTTGAATTGTAGTGGATTTTTATGTGCGATGACATGACAAGCGCAAAAAAGAAATCCCAGTCCTGTCGCTTTCCCAGCCTCCCACTTAATTTAATTCCATTTTTAATCTTCCATTTATTCTTTTTTTTTTCTTCTTCTTCTAATTTTTCACTTTCACTTATTGATTTCACAATTAATCAAATTTTAATTTTAATTTTGAAAATATTTCATTTTTAATTATAACAAGTGTTTTACCATATGATGCAAGAAAAAGATTATGTTATAATGAATTATATTTGAATAAAGAATTAGAAAATTTAAAAAGATGTTAAAATGTACAATAATAATTGAACTTCCCAATTCCCATATATTTAATTGTGTACATATTTTCATTATTTACAAAATACTTAATTAAGGGAATTACATTTAGAAAGTAAAAAATGTTAAATTTAAATTTGGTTTGGGTTAGTATAGTTCTTGATTATGTGAACGTATTTAGATATATTCATAAATGAAATTTTCTTATTTGTTCTTATTGTGGACACGGATATATTAACATTTGGGGACATGTAGCTATATGTGCTAGTTGTTACTGTCAATCTCCAAGATGAGCAATAAGAGACTCTTGAGTTTGAGTTCAAACTTATAAATGAAAATAGTTTAATTAAATAAATAGATTCGTTATTGTAGTGCACATATTATAATTTCAATTCCTAACATTGTGGATTCTAATTAAGAAAACTATATTTAATTATAAAAATATAAATTTAAAATTTTGTATGCTGAGATACACACCATAATTTATTGTATTTTCATAGATGATTGTATAATGCATCATATTTGCACATAATATTTATGAAAACATATTTGGTAGATTTTTTTTAAAGTTAATTTCTTTAGTTATAATTCATATATATTGTTAGAATTAATTCAAAATTTAGTCTTTATTAGAAGATTAAATGTAACAAATCTTCAAAAGTCAAGTATCAAATTTGGTTGATTTTAAAATGGAGAACTAAAAATTAAAAAAGCACAACAATTATGAAATTAAAACTAAAATTAATCTGTATTATTAAAATGGAGTCCATCAAGAAAGCCCTGTTGGTTGAATTGGATGGCCACATCTCTACGTATCTTAATCTAACATTTTTGACACAGTATATTAATCTAACATAACTAATGAATGAATCAAATTCAAACATAATTGGCAGGAATATATTTAAATTTATGGAAAAGATCCCATATCTTGTGGCTTTAGTCGGTAACAAGTTTAAATTGTCTATAAATAATCAACTCAAACTGATAAAGTCAATAAGTTATTTTAATAAGGAGTCAAATATAGAGCATTGTGATTATCAATTCAAATATCTGCCCAACTTAGTTGGAATTGTCATGAGATATATTAACTCTAGTTTAGGAATAAGTGGATGTTATTATTACATTTAAATAAATATAAATATTAATGAAGGAAGTGGGTGGTAGACTGGTAGCCTTTTCACTTTTTGGAATGGAATAATGAAAGATGGAAATGAATGATGAATGGTTACCAACCCAAAACTCAGCTCCTCCACTAGTTAAGTATAACATTATTGCTTTTCTTTTCTTTTCAAAAAAGTAGTGTATAAAATTGTTAATAGTCCATCCACTATTTACTTTCCAGATTCTTAAGTCAAAGGCCTCTTTAGAAAATGTTAATATTTGCCATTTGTCAGCCCAAGATTTGTGAAAATGACTACATTATTAGAGCATCCATACCATCAACTTTTATTTGGTTTTTGTCATTAAGAAAAAATAGGGTGTAAACATAGAACTGATGTAAGACCAGATTTTGGAGTAAAATTTCTTTTAGATTTTGCAGGAGTGTGGTAGGAGGAAACTAATAAATAAATAAATAAATAAAAAATTATCCAATAAGCACTTTTGGACGCACTTCGCGCCCCAGCGAGCGCGTGTATAGCTGGGCGTGTCAGAGTGGCCGCCAGCTGGCGACCACTTTGACTTTCAAAACCAACTTTTATGTTTTTTTCGTCAGAATTCATTTTTTTTCCTTTTTTCTTTTTCTCTTTTTTTTTATCTTTCCTAATCACACTTACAAAAATTTCTCAAAAACCACAAAAAACCCTATTATTAGTACTAGTAACCCAGAAGAAAAAGCCAATATAATGTAACCAAAAGTTTGAGAATATATAATTTTTAGTATTAGGACTGTGTATTCTAGACATACTAAAATTTATTCCGTATATATGTTATTAGGAGTATTACCATTTATCGTTCCTATCCTAACTAGGACTCTTTGTATCCTTATAAATACATCTGTTCATCATGTACTTTTCATCATCATGGATTGATCAATAATAATATTATTCTTAGAACTAATATTCTATTCTCATCGTTGCCAACCCTACCACCACCACCGACGTCGCCAATGACACTGTGCCACCACCAACCACCGGTGACTTAGTGTCCCCTTCTCATACCCTCCCCAATATATCCTCCATCCCTCCACCATCCATAAATACTCTACAGACAGCCAATGACTTTGTATCCATAAAACTTACATCCTCTAATTATTTATTCAAGAAGACCAGCTCGTTTCGTTTCATCGAAGGCAAAATATCAGTGGTTACATAGATGGCACATTATCGTGTCCAGCTTCTTTTGTTAAGGTTCCAGATGGATCTTCTGTAGTAGCCAATCTTGAGGCTCAAAATTGGGTACGTCAAGATGCATCTATTTTGTCCATGGCTCTATGCTCAACTCATCTCTATTCAATGAGGTTATGTACGTTGTTATGGGTCATACCGCATCCAGACACTGTGGTTAGCTATCGAAACTGCCTTTGGGTCCTCCTTTCGGCCACGTTCTTTGAGTCTCTTTAGTTAGTTGCAGTCTTTGTGCCAAGGATACTCCACAACGAGTGAGTATCTTGGCAAAGCTAAGGTTTTAATTGGACTACTTGTCGAAGTTGGCCGACCGATTAGACTATGAACAGAATCTCTATTGTTCAAGGGGCTTTGACTTGAGTACCGTGCGGTGGTTCCATCATTGACTACCAAGGAACTTGTCACCATTGATCAACTCAATCATTATCTCACTGCACATCAGTTTATCTATATAGATAATGTTTCTTTAGCTGCTCCTCCAGCCTAGCCATCAGTATTTGTTGCACAACAAGGACCAACCACTACCTCTCCGTAGCAACAGAACTTTACTCAGCATCATCACTGTGGGGTGTGGCAATAAAAGAATTGAATTCGTGGTCATGGTTATGTTTCAAAGTGTTAAATCTGCAGCAATCCATATGCTCTACAGTGTTACCAAAGGTACCCAGGTGCTTCCATTCCTCAAGCAAATCTTACCTATATATGCAGATGATCTAGCCATCGATCCGTTGTCTCAGAACCGGGTTCTTGACACCAAAGCTACACATCATGCCACTCCAAACTCCTCTTCCCTACAACTTCAAAATCAAAATAGTTATAATGATCAAGTCGGCCCTGATATAGTCTCCTAAATTGTCTTTAGACTCCTTCCTTGTATAGTCTTCTCACAGCTCCCTTAGTTCTTCTTTCAAGGCTCTGTTTGGCAGAGCTTATTTAGGAGCTTATAGCTTATTTTAACCTACTAATAAGCTATAAGCTCTGTTTGGTAATGTTCTCAAAATAAGCTAGTAATTAACTTAAAATAAGAGCTTATTTTGAAACGCTACTTGGGGTAGCTTTTCAAAAATAAGCTAGTAGCTTTTTAACTTTTTTCCATTTTTATCCTTATTATTTTAAATAAATGACATCATTTACCCTTCTCAATTAAAACCCTTTTGACATTTTCTTTTCATTATGTTTGGTTGTAATTTCAGTTTGACATTTGTGTTTGAACATTAATTGTTGTATGAACTAATCTTATGAATTATAAACATTTTTTTTACTTTATATATTTTCAAATATATGGTCTTGCTTTATATTTTATTTAAATATATTGATTTCATTATTTTATATTTTAATATATAAACAAACCTATTTAAATTTAAAATTATTTAAATTGTATGAAGATGTCCTTTTTAGTCTTTTTACATTTATCATCTTATTAAAAACCTAATTTTACCAAATACTTTTAAGCATAACAGCTCTTCAGATTTCAGCTTCGAGCTTATATCTTTTCTGTTTTCAGCTATTTTTCAACTTTCAGCTACCTTTTCAGCTAGGTTTGTCAAACATATAGCCCAAATTAGTATTTCAGAGATTCTATACATGTCAAGATAAGACAATGAAATCATAGACTCCTCATATTTGTATGAATTGAGCAATATTAGGAAACTTGACAGATTTGCTAGCTAGTATGTATGTTTTCAACATAATTTTTGAACACCTTAACCACCTAACATTGATTTTCTTGACAAAGTTGTAGCCATACATGACTTACCTTTTTAGTGCCTCCAAAATCACCTCAATCGAATCATTATAGATAAATTTATGTTCAAATTAAAATACCACATTACAATCAAAATTGTGGGAATAAATATTTTGTTTTAGTCATCATTCCTCTTTTATATATGAAAATCACATTAAATAGGAAATCTTCATGATTTCCCCTACTTTAAGATTATAAAGGAGATTCTATGATACTTTATATAATTCTTGAATCTCCATGATTTGACAATTTTTAATATTTTCAAAATCAATATATGATTTTGTTTAGGTGTGGTTGAAAAAAAAAAATCAATATATGATTAAAGATTATCTTTAATCCCGCGAAAAAAAATGTAGCTATGATGCAGTAACTATGATTTGATACCATTTACAAATTAGTATAACAAATTAGTATACATTATAAATGTTAACGATTGATACAAATTAAATAAAATTCACAAGTCAGTAACAAAATTAGAATAAGAAATAAATTTCACAAATCACAATTCTAGTACTAGTTTAAACAATTAGGATCGGGATTAAATAGCATAGGTAGTATATATTGCATGTTATAATATTAATTATATATACTTTTTTTCATTCCATTTATATGTCTGATTCAATTAACAATGATGGACTAAAATTGTTTTTAATTCAATTTTTTTATAATATTAAGTTTAGTATTTGTGTATAACATTATATATTTAGAAACTACATTAAAACTATTATTAAGCATAAAAACAATTCAAAAATAATTAAAATAGTAAATAAAATAAGAAAAAATGATTTGAATAATGGGATATATCGAGTAATATATTGACACATCATACTAAATAGTAACAACAAAGTTGCATTATAAGTACACAAGAAATTAAAATAAAATAATCTAAATAAATTATATAGTAAGATAATGATGATAATAAAAGCTAATAAAAACTAGTTAAAACTATCAATAATCATATAAAAACAGGAAGAAAAAAAATAGAGTAATTCCTTCATGATGTAACCTACAAAAAAACATATGGGTCAAACCATCAAGTAGCTAGCACTTAGCTGCCACCACATCAAACATCAAGATAGAACAATCCAGAAAGTAATCAAAGTATATAAAGACAGATAATAATGATTGCTAATAAAAACGCCAAATTCAATATTCCTTGAACTATATATATGGTCTATGGATTAGACCCTTTGAGTATTTGACGACCAAATTCTGCACCATTCATACTTATTCAATTTGAACTCATTGGCATGCACAATTTTGTTGAAACTCTGCAGGATTATGTGATCCACACATTTGTTATCTCTCATTCCAAACTTCTTTTGCTAGAGATTATTGGCTCAAAACATTGTATTCAAACGCCCCATATTCTTTTTGCATATATAGCATTTCATATCGCCATCACTGTGAAATTAAACTTGATCCAAAGCTATATATGTTCACCGTTATGAGACTAAATCTTGTCCATAGCTTTTTAACATAGTGAATCATTGCAGTTGCATTAGTAGTCCGCTTATTAATTATTGCAAACTGTTAACGAATACCCTATATTACATAAAAGGTAATATTATTTTAATTTTACTTTTTAACTTCACTTTTACTCACTAATATGATATTGTGATGTGTTGATCTCGATTCAATGATTCATCAAGAAAAAAAAGTGTTGTTACAATTGTTTTTCATTTTGCTTTATTCAATAAGATTGGAATATGTAATGAGAATAATATTTACGCCTTGTTGTTGACTAGAGTTACAAGACGTGCTTCATTTCGAGTAAATTTTATAATAATGGTTATGAATTTTTCAATAAATCAAAGAGTAAAGCAAACATTTTTGTAATCTTAATTCTTATTCATATGATGTTTCATGGG
>CM008340.1:4558954-4571092 GCA_002525835.2 Ipomoea batatas
GAGGCTGCAGGAGATTCTTATCATTGTCATTGTTATAATAATAATAACTGTGAATGTTGTGGGTGCATTGGATTTCGAAGAGGCGGTCCTTCAAATGGTGACAAACACCGGCAGAAAGAAGTGCAGAAATGGTGCAAATTATGTAACCCCCCAAGAGCTGAGGCAAATGATATGAAGGCAAATCCACAGGTGGCGGAGCGGCAGGAGATTCTTATCAATAATAATAATAATAATAGCGGTTGTTCGGGCTGCAAATTCTGTAATAATAATAGCCATTGTTGGTGCTGCAAATTATTCAACCCTGGCCCCCAAGAGGCGAATTGAATCTGAGACAGACAATATAATGGTGCTTGCCATTTCACTGCACTGCTAAGTTTGATGAGTTAGTTGTTACGTAGTATTAGATATTTTTCCTAAGCTAGCTAGCTAGCTTCTTGTTTCTTATCTTAGTATTAATAAATAAATACGAAATAGAGATTTTATTATATTTGGAATTGGAATGAGTAGGTGTATGAGTGACAGTTTGGTTTCAGTCTGGGAATACAAATCAGATGATACATTAAATCTCAAGTATCATAACAAAACCATTCTAATGGATTACATACATACAACAACAAAGGCCAGTGGTTTCAGTAATTACGCTGGAAGGGCTGGGAAGATTACATGCTTGAAACACTTGTGGATGGATTTCAATAAAAAAGTGATTGAGGACGTTTAGTTTGGTCTAAACAAAACCAGTGGAAGCCTTCCTATCTTAAAGCATTAAAGCCCCCTCTAAACTCGTTGAATAAATTGGCTTTTGGCCATATTTCTGAGAGAGTCGAGAGAGCCAATGAGGAATTTTCAACAGCACATGAATTGTAATGAGGATGAGCGTGAGCATGTTAAGAGACTTATTCCTAATGGAATGGAAGCAGCTGAAACACAATTTTTCTCTCAAAAGCATCTGCTGGAATCAGACAGGGGTTCACGCTATTTTCATGGTCTGATGGATTAACAAGAGGAATTGCTGCTTACATACTATTCTAAGCTTCTTGGGAAGACTAAAGAACAGGCTAAGACAATGGACTTGTACTTAAAACTTAAGACAGAGGAATTGTTAAAAAATGTTAACAATTAAATAAACTACTAACATAGATCAGCTAGCTTGCTCTTGAGATAATTTAAATCAGTGAACAAAAAGCCTAAATTGCAGTAATTCAATTTTATTTTGTAGAATTGTTTGAAGCAATAACCTCTTGTACATTTGAGCTGATACAATTAGACTAAGTACTGTAGACATGCAAAACACAATATGTACAAACTACCAAGTATTACTAGAGACAATGCAAAAGAGACTACAAATGAACAAGTATAACTAGAGACAAAACTAAGAGATGCCAAGGAGACTGCAGATCATAATATGTACCAAGTATAACTACAAACAAAACTAAGAAATCAGTCACTCTTCTCCAGAAAGTACCTCCCAAACGTGATCAGAGCTTGAAACAGGTCATTGAGCCTCATTGTCCACAGAGAGACACGTGATCAGAGCTTGAAACAGGTCACAAAGAGACACGTTATCAGAGCTTGAAACAGGTCACAGAGAGACAGTCAGGCATTGCTCTCTCAGAAACTCCATGGCGGCAACAACCCTTCCTAGTCAACAGCACAATGTGGCGGAATGAGACACGTGGTCAGAGCTTGAAACAGGTCACAGAAAGACACGATCAGAGCTTGAAACAGGTCACAGAAAGACACGTTATCAGAGCTTGAAACAGGTCACAGAGAGACAGTCAGGCATTGCTCTCTTAGAAACTTCTCAACCTACTGAAGCACAAAAAGCCAATACCCTTACTGGAATCGAACCTGTGACCTCTCACTTGGGAGGGTCACAGCTATGCCGCTTGACCACAAGGTCTTTGGCATTACCGCAAAGTTTCTAGGGAGGAGAGGAACGCTATTGGAGCACGTGACAACATCGCGGCCCTGAAATTTTCGTTCTCCTCGGTCGGAATTAGAGCGAGGAGCGGAGGGTGGCAAAGAAATGGAATCCGGCGGCATTGAGTACAAATCCTAGTATAGTATGTTAATACGCGGGTTCGATTCCCACAAGTGACGATTGTTGACACTTGAAAATTTGATAAATATGGTTAGTTTTTATTAAATTTGAATATATTTGGATAATATTGATATTATCTAATTAACAAATTAGATAATATCAAAAGAGTTTGAACTTATCACAATTCTTTTATCTTACCGCTATAAATAGGAGCCCTTATTTCTATGTATTCATCCTAGGAAAAGTCATAGAATCAGCTTCGATATAATAAAATGATCCTAAATGTAAAAGCCCTTCCATGAAGATTATGCCAAATGTTGCTCTAAACCCACATTAAAGATCAAGCCATTTGAACCCGGAGGTCCTTCAGAAGAGAAAACATATAAGTTCTCCGGAGGCCCTTCAATGAAGCGTTCAAGACATTAATTGAAGAATCAGGGGACCATTTATCCAGAGCTTGTACCCACATTGATATACTACATGTAACCAAAGTTTTAATTTCAATATATTATTCAAAATTTTGTGTTTACAACGATTCCCCCTGAACCAGCTCCCGGAGCGAGCGCGGGTGGACCCGAACCGTTAAACGGATGGAGAAAGACCTGTTGAATTTACCAAAAAAAGTGAGTTAATATCACATGTGGTCCTCCGAGTATGCTGGTTTTGCCACTTATAGTCCTAAACTTTAAGATTGATCATTTGTGGTCCTACGAGTTTCAAAATATTATCACCTATAGTCCTAAACTATAAAATTGACCGTCTATGGTCCTTTGAGTTTAAAAATGTTAACAATCATGGTCCTCCGAATTTCAAAATGTTACCAACCGTGATCCAATCATGCATTAATTTGCTCAGTCAACATCGTGTAAATGAAGGAGAAAATGCTCTTTCATGTTATTCTTCCGTTTTTAAGTGAAAATATAGCATTTGGAAATAGCAAATGCATCTATTTTTTTCAAATAAATGATACCATAGATGCTGTGAAGGAATTAACAGTTATTTGGAGAAGAAGAATTGGAAAGAAAGCAGGTGCATTGATTTTTTTTTTGTTCAAACAGAAGAGGGGGACACCCAAAACAAACGGAAATTAGAGAACGTTCACCCCGGTTCCAGGGCTGCTACGCTCGAAAAACACACCGAGGCGATCAACGTACATCAAAGGCGTAATTGCCGCCGGTGCTTGCCTTAACTCTACGTAATGGCTCGGGCTGAAGTAGGCCGTCTTCGCAATGGCGTCAGCAACTTGATTTTGTTCACGGAAGACATGAAAGAACTTAATCGAACGGAGCTGGGCAGACTCACTGCGACATCGCTGTAGAATGTTGTTAGAACCGCATCTCAGGATGCCAGGATTATTCAAACGATCAATCACAGTGCGGGAGTCACTTTCCACGATAACATCCGTGCAGCCTCGACTCAGAGCCAGTCGTATCCCATGCCATACAGCCCATGCCTCAGCGTCATCGATGGAGCAGATGCCAATGTTTGCAACGAAGCCCCCCATACAATTGCCATCATGATCACGGAGAACGCCCCCACAGCCAGCCTGTTTGGTAGTCGGCGACCAGGTCCCGTCAACATTCACTTTGACGCATCCCATGGGTGGCTTAATCCACGATAGCTGAACGGTCGGAGGTTGAAACGATCTCGTTCCCGACACTCCAGGCTTAGAGAAAGCCGCTTGCACTTCACGTTCTTGCTTTCCAATCCAACGAATTTTTTGATCCGCAGGCATACCGCGACCATTGAACACTTTATCGTTTCGCCATTTCCATAGCCACCATAGTCGGATAGCGAACCGCTCTGGCCACCCCTCCGGAAATCCCATTTGCTTGTCTCCCATCAAGTTGGCTGCTAACCATTCCATCCACCCTAGGTTGCGAAGAGACGCTCGTACTCTGGGCCCATAAGCAGCATTCCATAGTACTTTTGCCTCCCCACAGTATCTGAATAAATGCTCGCAATTCTTCGGTTCACCTGCACAGAAAGAACAAGATAAGTTAGAGGTGATATGGCGACGTGCTCGTTCAACATTTGTTAATAAACTCCCACGCTGAACAAGCCACAAGAAAACGCATATCCTATTCGGCACGCTTAGTTTCCAGATACGCATCCAAACTTCTTGATTCCCCGCACTAGTTGAAGGAGTAAGAGACTCATACGCAGAGTGAACGGAGAACTCCCCGGAAGGGGCCGTACCCCAGCCGACCTCATCTTCACATTCCGGGTCTTCAGTGAGGACAAGGCCACGAAGTCTCATCTGTATGTCATCAGGAAGCGAGTGTGTAAAGAGCTCCCATCTCCAGCCTCGCCCCTCCATCCACATATCACGGACCTTCACATAAAGATCCGGGAGACTTAACGGCGTTCGCAGAAACCTGTTCAAAGGTTCTTGATCAATCCATTTATCCATCCAAAAATTAGTTTGACTCCCACTGCAAACCACCTTAAATATGCCATTGCGCACAACATGTTGAGCCGCCAAGATACCTTTCCAAGCATTCGAGGTAGTAGCCCGTCTAGCAGTAGAACGTCGTCGGTTGTCAATGGCAGCATACTTAGTCGACAGAGTGCGTGCCCAAAGGCTGTTTCGCTCGCTTTGCAAACGCCAACCTAGTTTAGCCATAAAGGCCATATTCATCTGTTGTGCCTTATAAATCCCCAGCCCTCCCATTGTCTTCGGCTGTGTAACGCATTCCCATTTAACCAGATGTAGCTTGTGTTGATTGCCTTCCGGCTTAGACCCGCCCCATATGAAGCGTCTGGTGAGCTTCTCAATTTCCTTACACACCCCGAGAGGGAGCATGGTAGTTTGCATAGCGTACGTCGGTATAGAGTTAAGAACTAACTTAGCTAGGGTGATTCTACCTGCTAACGATAACGTTTTAGCTTTCCAACCCTCTAATCTTCCTTTGATCCTATCGAGAATATTTGAGAAATGGAACCGCGAAATACGCCCGTGAGCAGACTGCACTCCCAAATAAACCCCCAAGTCATCGGTCTTCTCCAACTGAAGTTTATTAGCGATCTCAGAAGCCACGGCAGAATCCACATTTCTAGAAAAGAACACCTGTGACTTGGAGTAGCTGATTTTCTGGCCAGAAATGTCGCAGTAGCGAGCAAGGCTGTCCCGGATGACATCAACCTGGTCGATCGAAGCCTCCGAAAAAAGGACAAGGTCATCCGCGAAACAAAGATGAGAAAGAGGAGGGCCGGAAGGCGCTAACCTAATACCTTTCCAAACCCCTTCTGACACTTTAAGCTCAATCATCTGGCTTAGCTTTTCCATGCAAAGAACGAAAATGGCCGGAGACATAGCATCCCCTTGGCGAATTCCCCGTCGAGGAGAGAACTGAGGTAGGGTCTCGCCATTCCATAAGATAGACATTCGGAGAGATTCAATACAGGTCATGATCAGCTTTATCCATCTTTCACCAAACCCAATTTCCAATAGGGTCGAACGGATGAATCCCCAAGACAGGCGATCATATGCCTTTTCAAAATCTAGCTTTATCGCCATAAAACCCGTAGAACCCTTTTTATAACGCATCGTGTGCATAATCTCTTGGTAGATGAGAATATTGTCAGAAATCTGACGCCCTTGGACAAAAGAACTTTGATAAGGACCCACAATCTCCGGGAGAATACTTTTCAAGCGATTAGTAATGGTCTTGGTAATAATTTTATAACTGACATTGCAGAGGCTAATAGGCCGGAATTGTTTTACCGTCTCAGGGGACTTTGTCTTTGGAATGAGGACCAGCAAGGTGTCGTTCAGTCCAGGAGGTAATGAACCTGAATTAAAAGCGGCTGTGACCAGCCTCAAAATACTACTTCCAACAACATCCCACATACGTTGATAAAAGGCGACATGGAAACCATCCGGTCCAGGGGCCTTGAACGGAGCCATGTCTTTCAAAGCATTGTGAACCTCTTCTAGTGTAAAAGCTTTATTAAACACTTCCCATTGAGATTGGAGGACTATCGGGAAGCGACCACCCTCCGCAGAATGAGGCTGCGGCATGTTGTTTTCAGAAAACAGAGATACAAAATAATCTCGAACATGGTTTTGGAGCTGAGCTTTCTGCGTAATCCAATTTCCAGCATCGTCCTTAAGGCCTTTACAAGAATTCCGAGCTTTCCTGATAGTGGTGGCCGCATGATAATAAGCAGTGTTCCTGTCGCCCGAGATAATCCATTCTTCCCGCGACCGTTGAAACCAAAGGAGTTCTTCCTGGTCGAGGATTTCATGGTACTCTCTAGTTAGTTTCTTCTCAAGTTTTGCTAATCCCCCATGATACGCAGATGCTAAATGAGTTTGTACACCTCCAAGTCTTGCAAGGATGTTCTTTTTCCTGTACATAATATTACCGAAAGTGGATTTGTTCCACCGCTCCAGCGCCTCAGTTATCCTAGGAATGTTATCCACAAAATTGATGTCCGAATTCCACGATGAGTTCACAATGTCACGCAGACCCTGGTGTGTTAGCCACGCTGCCTGAAACTTGAAATTCGCCCTTTTCCTGCCAGCTTCCCGTCGGGTAACCTGAAGTAGAATCGGAGTATGATCTGAAGCTAGTCGTGGAAGATGTGTGACAGTTGCCTCGGAGAAACAGTTCCACCAAGAAGCGTTGCAAAGGACCCTATCTAACCGGGCCCCTTTTGCCGTTCCTGTATAATTGCCTCTCACCCAAGTGAGCTTAGGACCGATAAAACCCATGTCAATGAGGCCTTCGCTTGCTACCCAATCGACAAAATCGGAGCAGCGCTGTGACGAAGCCATACTATAGTTGCTTGTCTCGTCATGGTGTAAGACAGCATTAAAATCCCCAGCAACGACCCAGGGCCCTGAAAAACCTTGGTTCGCTATTGTTAACTCATCCCAGAGTCGGCGACGAAGATGTGGGGTGGGACTGCCGTAAACAACCGCTAAACGCCAGTCATCATGATCTAACTCCCTAACCTGCAGGAGAATAAATTGGGGGTGAGTGGACACGACCGAAATCAACCGAGAGTCATTCCATAAAACCCAAATACCCCCACTAAACCCAACCGCCTCAACCCGGATCCAATCCGAGTAGCCTAACTTCATACAAACAGCATTTGCATGAGATCCAGAGATCTTAGGCTCAACGAGACCCAAAACTGCAGGTTTATGGGTCTGAATGAGGTTTTTTAGGACGCGGTGGAACTCCCGACCACCCGCGCCTTGACAGTTCCAAAAGAGACAATTCATGGAAAAAACACACGGGCAAAAAGATCAACGTAAACAAAAGAGAAACACAAAAGACAAGGATAGAAACACAAGATTAGACGGTGGGATGAACGACATCCTCCGCCAATCTAGTTCCCTGAGGCAGGTCATCCTCCATAACAATATCGCCTTCCCCATCCATGCAATCCGGCGGATCCGTATGATGCTCCGGAGAAAGATCTCCGACCGCATCTAAAGAATCTCCTGGTGCCGAATCATCCGAGAACGAAGTGTTAGCAACATGGGGCGGATTCGGGACTCTCATTGTGCTGATGTTACTGCCTCCATTCTCGCCCCGGTTCACCACGTGCTCGTCTCCTTCCGCTGCCCGACGTGAACCCCTTCTCTGAGAATTTCTTTCCGTCTTCGATCGTTCTGCCACCATGTTGTCACGAGCTCGGTGGGGCTCATTAGCAATTTGTTTTTCATTAGCGATGACATTGCTTCTACGTGAAGGCCCACCCAGTTGCGCCGCTGGCGAAGCGTTATTACTCTGCCCAGTGACCCCCTGTTCGACTGGAACACCATCCTCAGGACTCACACCACGTCCAGCATCATTCTCATAATCTGTCGCAGGAGCAGTCTCGGATTCCAGAGGCGCAAAACGCGAACCCCTAACAGTTGAGGTCGGCACTGCATTTCCGTTCGCTACACTAGGTCCCGACGCCGGTTTTTGTTGCCCATTTCCTTGAGGGCGTCCAGACGGGCGGCCTTCCTTCCGAGTCACCAGCATCCATGAGCCATAAGTATTAGCACGAGATGTTGTAGCCTTTCCTTTAGCATGTCGTGTCGGTTGGTGCGTTGGGGTTGAATCGGTCGATTGAGGCTCCTTCGAAGATGTAGTCCCCCCATCGTCGCCCAAGTCAGACTCTTTCGCCGATGAACATGTTTCCTGCCTGTGCCCATACATCCCACACATAAAGCACACCAAATGAATGCCTTCATATGCCACTTTCCAAACTTTTTCCTCCAAGGTGAACGTGGAAATGAGCGGTTTGGTGATATCGATTTCCACGCAAACCCTAGCGAACTTACCCCTTGAAACCAAGCTAGTGGTATGATCAACTCGCACAGTTTTTCCAAGCTTGTTACCAATTTTCCGCAGACACAGCAAATTGTAAAATTCCACGGGGAGATTGGGGAAACGAACCCATACCAAAACCTTCTCCGTAGTGTCCGCGGTTGGATCAAAATTCGGCACCCAATCCTTGACGATCAAATAATGATCTAGGATCATCCAAGGGCCCTCCTATTTTGCAAAATCCAAATCATCGCGCATCCCAAATCGGACTAAGAAATAATAGTTTTCGAGTGCAATCAACTCCATTCGTCCTTTAGGTTTCCACATCGTTGTCAAACGTCGTAGGAGATAGGCATAACCCACTCGCCTTCCCATTACCTTAACAATCAAAGTCTGACGCCATGGCTCCCGAATTTGCTCCTTCTCCTTCGCAGAGAGACGAACAGTGGGGCAAGTGGGATCATCGTCTTCAACATCCGAACTCCCATCCTCGTCTTCAATGCTATTATCAACCAAAAAAGGGGCCGCATCAGTCCCTTGCCCCACCACCGAGTCCAAATAGGATCGGGGTTTCTCCGCCCCATCCGCCACCGGATGGGACTCGACGGGCACAGGTTGCCTTGATCCAGTCATTGGCATGGGATCGGGCGTGCGATCCTCTTCAGTTTGCATAACTGAATCCGGTTGGTCACCATCTGGCAGTGCATCCATCTGTGTCTCGGCTACAACTTCACCATCCGCAGTGGTCTGAGCGACTGGAATTGTCGGAGACGGGGAATCAACGGCTGCAACAGCGTCCATCGCATCTTGCAATCCATCGGTGACCTTGGGCTTGTTCGTGCTGCGTTCGAGCAGATCCTCCTCATCGGAGTACCGTTGGGAAAGCATAGTAGAGAGCGTTTCAAACGTGTGTTTCATGAGAGCTAATAGTATGGTTTGATAGCAGGTGCATTGATGGGTCCAAAGGCTATATTTTCACTAATTAAAAATGAAAAAATAACATGAAATGACATTTTTGCCCTTCATTTACATGGTGCAACTAAGTTCTTTTTTTTTTTTTCCTGTGACCTCTCAGGTAGGAGAGCCACAGCTATGCCGCTTGACCAACTAAGTTCTGTTTGGGCTCAAAAATACTATCTTTATTCTTGCAATTCTCTTTTACTTTTTAAAATAAATTCTATTATCATATAATATATTTACAATTTAGTACTATTTTTTTACACTCACATATAATTTCAATTTACTCTCAAAATATAATAATAACAATAATAATAATAATAATAATAATAATAATAATAATAATTGTCCCTCCTGTCGGTACGGGAGAGGCAATATATGTACCGTTTTTTAAAATTGAGAGGCAAATTTACACCATTAATAATTAAGGGGTTACATTGATAATTGACATATTATGGAGGACATAAATTACAATTTTCCCTTTATACAATATTACATTGGTTGTTCTTTATTAGCAATCATCCTATTACATGCAGGCTAGCTAGTTAACTTGCTTGGGAAAGTGACTTTGCACCACTATATATACAACATAGGGGCTCTCTCTCGCGCGCACTGCGGCGGGGGGGGGGGGTCTTTTTATGACGAATTTCTGGATGAATTTTCCATCTCAGTGCCACTGCCTGCAAGAGATTGACCTCTCGCAGGTGAGGAGCGCGAGACATGGTCGATGTCTCGCGGCTGAGTTACGCCCGCGAGAGGTGACCTCTCGCGGATGGAAGTTCGCGATAGCAGTGATCTCTTGCAGACGGTCTTCCATGCGTAATTGGAATAACCTCTCGCATGCATCTAGAATTAATCTCTAGTTAGTGGGTGGTTAAATGGAGAGTTAGTGGCAGATTTAATACCTGTTAGTGGGAGAAGGTTACAATACTATAAATGAATGCCATGTTAATGTGCCATTAATCATTCATCTCCTATATATTTCCAGGTTGAGCATATTTACATAAGCCTAAAAATCACTATGCAAAAGTGAATTTTCCATCTCGAAACTCTGCTTATCCTTCTTTCTAGCCACCTGTGTTCATCCTATGTTTTCGTTCGCCGGGTTCCAAGTTTGTGTGCTCAAACGCAGGAACTGTAGTAGTGTAGTACGTTTTATCCTGGGAAACCTAGACCGCAACGCTCCAGCACCCCGGAAGGCGGTAAACCTACCCAAAGATCGTCCACCTCCGTCCCCGTGTTATTCCAGGTTTATTCTAACCTTTTGTATGTTAATTTCATAGTTTATTTTCTTTTTGTGGATTTTCTTTTTTTCTCCATATTCTTGGGTTTTCGAGAATTATATCCAACATTCTAATATATAATTTTGTACATTAATGATTTGAATGACATGCCTCATGAAACAGAAATGATAATACTTAAACTTATGATTCTGTGTATTCTATTCAGAGATTATGTGTATTCTAATATATAATTCTGTACAGTATTGATTTTCAATACCATACACAGTATCCGTGTAAAGAATACACAGAATGTCAAAACATAATGCACAGGAAATTATCACACGCGTACAAATAACTGATCTTAGTGTTTACACTACTCCAATGCTTAACACACATAATTCATAACCATAATACACATAATTCATAACCTTAATGTACATAAATGATAACACCAAATACACAAACACATTAAAACCTACGCATAACTCATTTTACACTACTCAAGTGATTAGCATACATAATTAAGATGGATGTACAGAATTCGTGGCCAAAATACACAGAATGTCAAAACCACACAGAATATTATCACAACAGACACAAAACTCATCATATAATTTAGCGGCTGAATGGGAAACGAGATTTTTTTAAAAAAAATGTTAATTAAAAAGATTAAAAAACGATGTCGTTTTGGATCAGGGTGCACAATGCATTGTGCACCCTGGTCCACAATATAAATTGCCCCTAAACCTTATTTAGCATATCTGATTGAAAAGTTAATCTAATATTTAATATCCTATTTGATAGTTGATACCATTTCGTCAATTAGGTCCACATGCACCTACGTAGACCACGATCCAATATACATTTTTATAACTTATAATGTATAAATAGTATTATTCTAACACAGAAAATATATTATTCTAACACATAGTGTACATTATCTTACCCCAGAAGTTTCATTATTCTAAATTATAGTGTACATTATTCTAAAACACATAATATACATTATTATAATACCCATAATGTACATTGTTCTAATACATAATGTACATTATCTTATCCCAGAAGTTTCATTATTCTAATACATAATTTACAGTATTTTAAATGATAATTTATATTATTTTAACTCATAAAATTCAGTGACGTCGTTTTGAAGCATCACAGAATAATTCGACCCATTTTGTAGAACTAGAGGAGTGATCTAAACAATATAATGGCATGGCCCAGATCTGATGGGCCAAGTCTAATGAGCATATATTGCCACAACCACAAAATAGACAAAAGTGTCGTTGCTCATGTTATGTTTGTAAACGTACGTTTAGTATTCTACAACATTGTAATATAAATAAGAGTTTCTTGCATTAAATTTAGATATGACTTGCACCAATTTGCCTTTAATTTGCATTTTCATTTCGTTAATTATGTGTACAACACACGTCGAACAAGACAAAATGACATATTTCTCGTGGAGAATAAGCATAAAACATACCGGGATGGACAAGCTAGCTACAACGTAACGTACTTGATCTGTCGACCTCTCGAAGTGACGCACTAGGTTTCTCGACTTCTCGAAGTGACGTGCTTGGTCTTTCATTAGACCTACAAGGAAATACATTTTCAAAGATACTTGCATTCCTTGATT
>CM008340.1:4635179-4645614 GCA_002525835.2 Ipomoea batatas
GTCAAAATATAATACATAAAAATTTTAAAAAGAAAACAAAATTCAAATTTTAATTTTAAAGTGACATTCTTCTTCTTTTTTTTTTTTTTGGAAGGAGGAGTGCATCCATGATTCAAATTACATCCATGCTTTGTTAAAGATGTAACGTCAGCCGTTTCTTTACTTAAAGAAACGACGTTGTTTTTTTACCATGGTCCACAAAGCTTTGTGGATCATGGCCTACAATATCACGACTGTAATTATATACCCTACGCATACTTACATTTTTTATTGTAAAGCAATAACACATATCTTTTATCCATCTTGCAGAATAATTATTTAAGAATCCATGCAAAAAATAGTTAATAAAGCATATAATAAATATTTTAGGGAAAATGTACAAATAGGCCATCGAACAATTTGGGAAATATTAATTAAGTGATTGAACTCGAAAAAACTCTAAATTAGTCCACGAACTCGGAAACAAATTGCAATTAACATTTTTAACAGGTTACTACCCTATTTCTATTGACATTGATTGCCATGTGTAATCCTGTTTTGAGAAAATGTACAAATAGGCTTTTGAACTATTCGGGAAATAACAATTAAGTCACTAAACTTGAAAAAAACTCTAAATTAATCCACGAACTTGGAAAAAGATAATTAAAATTTTGTGAAAATTGTGTACATTATTATTTAAAAAATATAATTTTCTTTATTTCTCTATATTATTCAAATATGATAATTAAAATTTATCACTTTAAGAATTGTGAAATATAATCTGAATTAATTTTAAAAAAATATTATCAATATTTTAGTATTGAACATGAATTTTGGTGCATTGCTAAAATAAGTCTAACTCTTACGTAATATTGTCTTATATTATTATGTAATATTGAACTAATCCTATTTTTTTTTTGCTAAAACATCAAATAGCATAATAACTCTTGTGTACACAATTTACATAATGACTTTTTTCAAGAGCACTTACCTCTTGGGCTGCCCAAAATTAAAGGACTTCTAGCATTTGTCAATTGCCAGATTTGCCGCAAATAAGGATTCTGTTGAGGTACAGTCTTGGATATTCGTAACAAGTGTCACACCACGTGCATTTAGAGCATCCATAACAGTGAATATTTTGGGGTTATTGGTATAGTACATGCTTAGTTGGAGGGGAGAGAGGCAAGGAGAGAGAAGAAAAAGAAAGTCCTGCAAAACATGGTTTTTGGTACAGTAATTTTGTCCCTGAAAAATAACGGAACTGTTGTGCGCATCAGGTGCAATAAGCGTGCCCAGCAGGCGTGTGCACTGCACGAGCCCGACAAAATCTGTATTTTTATTTTTATTTTTTAAAATTAGATTTGTTTTTTTTTTCATCCCTTCATTTTCTATTTCCTAATCACAGTTACAAAAATTCCTTAAGAAAAAAAAAACATACTATTAAGGATGCTCTTAGTACATAAAGTAATGTGCCCTGGTGGGTGAGGCGGCATGGATATTAGGGATGCTAGCTGGATCGGAGGTCTTGCACAGTGTTTCATCACCCATGCACTCAAGAATCAACACCAAGGACTGCATACCAATCGACTTTTCCATTGATCTTTCTCTGAGACCTCAATGTCAGACCTTATTATATGCAAGGATATATCAAACAATGAGGCGAAGCAGGGAGATGGACGACAACAATTAACCCGACAAAGCCATAACCTGGCAAATTCCGGAGCACCGGAACAACGAGCGCACCCCAAACAAACAATGAGGTTTGATTTTGTTGGCTTTATGACTTTGTTCATTTCCATAAAATGTAATACTTTTTCATGCATCCATAAAAAATATTATATACATAACATAAGATTATTATGTAAGAGTTAGACTCATTATAGCAATGTGCTAAAAATCATGTTCAATATTAAAAAATTAAAAAATAAAAAATAAATTCAAATTATATTTCACGAGTCCTAAAGTGATAAATTTTAATTATCATATTTGAATAATATAAGAAATAAAAATTTAATTTTTTTAATAATAATATGCACAATTTTTTAAAAATTTTAATTATCTTTTTCCAAGTTCGTGGATTAATTTAGGGCTTTTTTCGAGTTTAGTGGCTTAAGTGTTATTTTTCGGATAGTTTAATGGCTATTTGTACATTTTCTCGAAACATGATTACACGTGACAATACATGTCAGCATAAAGTGGGTAGTAACCTACTAAAAATGTTAATTGCAACTTTTTTTGAATTAGTGAACTAATTTAGAGCATTTTCAAGTTCAATGACTTATCACAAATAATTTGATGTACTAGTGGTACCTTTTCCCAATATTTTATTATGGTTGAACTAATAACTTATCATCTGCAATGTCCATTTCAAATGAATCGGTTAGCTATGGTTAAAACCGCTGTGTGATTTCTTTATTGATATTATATATAGATGGTGATGAAGCAGTTGAAGCCATGGGAAATGCAAATGAGAAATAATGGTTCTGAATTCTTGAGTGATGTTAAACCTTCCTCCCACATTCATGATTGGTTGGGCATTGTGGATAACTTTGTCTGTCATTAAGTGTGAAAAGCAACAGGGACAAATATAATCATACACAAGAAGATCCAATTTGAGTTACAAAACATCATTGATTAGATTTTTGGCTTTGGATATGGACCGGAGGAGCAAATTTCTAGGCCAATTATCTCACTGAATAGAGGTGTCTACAATTCAGCCAAAAGATTAATCATTGTGTTCAACCGTGAAAACCTAGTACACCAAAAAAATAAAATCCAATTTGGAATTCCATTACAATCATATATTATCTTCCACTTCGCGCAATGTTATTTGATCTAAATTTCGTCTACTTTCATGATGTATGTAGATATGGCCATGGTTCGATTTCGTTTCTAAATTGCTGATTCACTCGAAAATGATAAATCAGATTCTGATTTGAACAACCTATTTATTTTTTTTTCTTTTAAATTTTATAATTTATTTTTAAAATAGTCTAAATTCAACCATGGAGCCCAAAATATTTTTCTCATTAAGTCCAAACTTTTCTATTTATTTTTTTCTGATTTAGAACTAAAACCAAATTTATGTTCGGTTTTAATAAATGGGAACCTAAACTTTTTGGGTTCTGGTCCTGAACTATTACTACAACCATAGGCATGGTTCGCATTTTAGTTCGGTTGTTACAGTGTTCAGTTCCATTCAAATCGAACAATAGTCATCTCTAGTTGTATGCGCTCATAAATATATATATATATATATATATATTTATTTATTTATTTATTTATTGGGAGTGATTATTTTTCTTTGTCTAGCTCTGATCTAAATGAATATTAAATTATGTTTCTCAATATGCAAAGCTTGCAAGAATTGTCGACTGATATGCAGATTAGCTTAAATGCAGGGTTAATGTGTTTCCAAGTACATTTCTGTCGCTCAATTATCACAAAGGTTCTGATGAGAACTGATGAAATGTCATGTGAAGCATCAAGTGATTCAAATTTGTGAAATAAATCAGAACAAGAATTGAAAATAATGACGGAAAGTAAATAAAACAGAATTTACATGGCTCAAAATTGTGTCTAGCTATGTCTATGGAAGAATTTCTAGCAATTTATTTATATGCAACCCTAAAAACAACCCTTATATTATACCACGTGGTGCTGCCCCACCCTACTCCACATTATGCGCGAGTCACTCTGCTGCTCTCCTCGTTCTGTCTAACACCTATCCTCCTCAAGTACATATATAGCTTTTGTCTTTTGACGTAAGTGGTGAGCGTTTGAGTGAGGTTACAGGCTAAAACTGGTTGGTTCTGGGAGGGAGAATTGTTAGGCGGAGACCGATAAAGGTCACCTCCTTTTAGCGTGAGTGGTAAGCACTTGATCCTAACAAGATTTAGGTGTAAGGTGTATGGTGTGAGTTGTGTAACTGCGGGTGCCTTCTTGAACTCCAATCAGTTGAATTCCTTTGTATTTTGGTGCCCTGGAGTAGTAGTAGTGTTGGGTGCAAATTGAGGCCTTTGGGAGATGAAGAACCCTGACTAGGCATGTATTTTCCAGATTTGGGATTGCATGAAGATGAGAAGGGAGATCTATGAGGAATCCTCCATGTTCATGTGTGCTGCCTTTTACCCATGAATATGATGCTCTTCTTCCACTTCTGCTGCACAAAATACCCACTAATGCACCTGCATGTACACACATATACATATATTACTGCTTCATTCTGTACTGTTATCAATTTTTTAGACTTTGGGTCTCATTGTGAGACCCTGGCCATATCTTCGGGGGATCAAACCCCCACCAGACAACAATAAAATAAAATCACTCACTCAAAAATGTATTTTTATAAGAATTGAATAAGAAGTATACGCCCCCTTAGATATTTAGGCAAAGAAAGATTGACTCGATAACTATAAATTTTTAAGTTTGACTTTAGCGATGAGAACTGTTTATTAACTTTTTTGATTTGATGTGGTTAGTTAATGGCTAGGATCACAGTTCCGATTTCATTCAAAGCTTAGATTCGAATAAATAAAAAAATGAATTAACTGCCTAGGTGTTTCATTCAAAGCACACCTCTGAATAAATCTAAGAATGAAGAACTCGCTTAATTCAATTCTTACTAACCTGAGATGGGATGAAGAGACGAGCTTTCATCGGCGTCGGTGCAAGTCTGGCAAACAACTTTACCTTCAATCTGAACGGTGGAGATCTTGTCTTCACCATAGCCAGCCATTTTCACAAGCTCCTCTCTACTATAAATCTCATCAATAATAAGATTGGCCGTCGCCGGAGATTCAAGAATTACGACAAGAAATATGAAAGCTTGCAATAATGGTGAACCCATCACCCGGCCTGATTAGGAAGGCAGCTAGAGCTCCCTTGAAAGGACTTTTTGCAATATTTTGAAGGAATGAAGAGACAATGAAATGCTACCATCTTTATTCGATTTATATAACTTAGGGTGTGTTTGGTTCGTAGATGGCCATCAGAATGAGAATAAAGAATCAAATACTTGGTAATGATAATACGCCAGGTGAAAGTATTTTGAATGTTTGATTGTAGGGTAGAATTATAATGATTACCAATATTGATATTTGGTTGTCTATGATTATATAATGGGAATAAATGTTTTAAGAATATAAAAATAAAAAAATTAAGACAATTGATCATAATATAATGACATTCAAAGCATTGAACAAAAAATAAAAATCAAAACAAGAATCTAAAAGTACTAGTCTAAACTTACAAATTCGATTATCAATAAGATGGAATGATACCCTTTTTAATTAAGGAATGAGATTTTTAATTGAAGATGTAATCAGATCTCATAGTTGTATTTTAAAAAGTTATCAACCAAACACTAACTATGATTTTGACTCTCATTTTTAGTGTGTAAACCAATGAACCAAACACAACCTTAATTTGCATGGTTCAAAAGCCCTTTTCAACATTTTTTCGTGATTACTTTTGTGACATTATTTCAATATGGTATTACACTATTACTCGTTTTGTAACAATCTCTTTTTTTTAAGACAATTTTTTTTTGATAGAAACGTAGAATTTATGATATTTAACTGCTATGGAGTAAAGGTCGCTATATTTGCTGAGGAGTTATATACAATATAATAATGTTTCCTTTCTTAATTAATTTTTAGTTGGAAAGTATTATTTGTACCAAATATAAATTATTTTAAGGGTGTGTTTGGTTCGTACATGGGAATCGGATTCGGAATGTGAATCAAATATTTGGTAATAGTAATTAGTTTTGATGAAAGTATTTTACATGTTTCGTAGCAGGGTGAAATTCGAATGATTATCAATATTGATGTTTGGTTGTGTAGGATCTCATAATGGGAATAAAGATTTAAAAAGAAAAACAAAACAAAACAAAAAATCAAAGTAATTGATCCTAATATATATAATGATACCCTTTTAAATTAGGGAATGCGATTTTTAATTGAAACGGTAATAAAATTCTATAGTTGTGTACAACTTTTTATGTTACATACTTTTTAATTAAAATGTTTTTCAGTGTAAAAAATAAGGTATGTACTATAAACATATTTTATAGTTCTATTTTAGGCAACTAGGTCGAATATATAGACTGATCTGATGTGACTAGCTAAACCTTCTCCATATATTTGGATTAAGAAAGGCAAAGCATCATTAAAATAATATACATATAAAGAATTAGATAGTATTGCGAGTTTGATTTAATGAAATGCATCATTTTGTTTTCAAAAAAAAAAAAAAGAATTAGATAGTATGAGACGCCTCAATCTTGTATAACATAAATATCAGAGAGTAAAGGTTGGTTCATTTGCCAACTTTAGATTGTGAATTTTCAACTGCTTTGGTTAGGTGACTAGGAAAGGATTAGTGGGAGAATATCGACGTTTCTAAGGTATTTTCCACATACGTGATGTTTGGTTCGTAGAATCTATTGAATATAAAATATAATTTTGTGAAATAACTTGTTCTGTTATTTGATTCAATTTTACAGTCCGAAATAAAATTTCATGGAATTAGTTATTCCCTTTAATTTGTAATGGGAATACACTAGTATAAAAATGACCATAAAAATAGGATAATTTACGTGTGAAGTTCAAACACCGGACATATAAAGTATTATGTATTATTTATTTAAAATGTAAAAGTGGAAAATTATAAAAAATATATATATATATAATTATCAATAAACAAAAAATAATTTTATAAGTATAAAATTAAAGTATATAAGTGCCAAAGACTTTGTGGTCTAGTAGTATCCGGTGTCCCGGTTTACACTCTCACATGGATGATGGGAGTGGGTTCGAGCCTCAGTGGAGTCGCATTATAACAGAGTCATTCGTTCTAAATAAAAGTAAATTAAATCAAGTAGTTTTAGGTAGTACACCCAATTTAACAAAATTGATAGTTTTAGACTTTAAGGTAGTATATATAATCAAATTTAACAAAATTTAAATAGGTAGTAAATTATTTAATTAGTTTTAGTTTTTTCTTTGGAGTAGTACAAGACTCTGTTACAATGCAATATCTATTCATAACAAAATTTAAATAGGTAATAAATTATTTAAGGCAAAAATTTGTGTGAGACCGTCTCACGAGTCTCAATCCGTGAGATGTGTCGGATATTTGATTAATGATGTAAAAAATTCAATCCATTAATCAAAGACCTGACCTATCTCAAAGATTGAGACCCCTGAGACGGTCTCACATAAGTGTTGCCTATTATTTAATTAGTTTTAGGTAGTATATTTGGGAGAAGAGAAGAAAAGTTTTAGGTTAACCGAATTTAACAAAATTGATACTTTTAGCCTTTTAGGTAGTATATAACCAATTTTAACAAAATAAAGTATATAACTAAATTTAAGAAAATTTAAATAGGTTGGAAATTATTTAATTAGTTTTAGGTAGTATTTTAAATTTTAAATTATTTAGTTAAAGCTTGAACTTGAGTCTTTAAATTATAACTCAAATATAAACTAAACTCATTTCTCATATTTTAAATGTTGTGCAAAAATATGAGATATAGATTGAAGTTGGATGTATAAGAAACGCAATACTTTGAATATGTTTATGGGGTTCAAGAGTTTATAAAATTTGTCAGAGGAATATGTAAGTAAAATTGGTGAAAATTATATAGTGTGCCCTTGTTATTGTAGAAATCTAAGAAAGTTTCGTAGTTATGAACAAATTAAGAGTCATTTGATACGTCGTGGTTTTAAGAAAGGATATGACCGGTGAATATGGCATGGTGAAATTGTACCTCTTAGTGTGGTACAAATAATATTGGATTAGATGTAGAGAAAGATCAAAGTAAATAAGATAATGTTGGAAATGATAGAGAAAATGACCCCTAGATGAATTGATGCATAATATACACGGGGATTTGAAAGTTTATTTGAAAATTCTGTAAACTTTGTTTTCTGGATGTAGTAAATTTACAAAGTTATCAGTCATGCTTGAATTGTATAACTTAAAAAGCAAAAAATAGGTGGAGTGATAGGAGTTTCACAGGATTATTAGAATTTTTAAAGGACATGCTTCCTGATGATAATGAACTTTCTTGTTCAACTTATGAGGCAAAGAAATTGTTTTGTATAATGTTTCTATATTTAAAAACTTTTATTTAGTCTTTTCATTTTTTATTAATTATTTAATTTAGATGTCTCCATTTGTTGTGTAAGAAAATTAGAGTTACCTAAATAGGATTTGTCTGCCCAAGGAAAATTTCAAGGGACAATGTGGTTATGAATTCTAATGCAGTCACATCTTATCTTGTCAATGCCATGCTTCAAGAGAACGATCGAAATTTATTTTAGCTTCATACCATCAAGAGTAAAAAAATTATATATATATATATATATATATATATATAATTGATTATGTGAAAATTGATCCTTAGTGAAAAATACGCAGAGTATATGGTCATAGGATTATAAAGCAGTTTTACCTCGTGCATATTCTCGAGTAGTAAATGAGAATTTCTCTCGTCATCCAAAAATGTAACCATTGTTTTTATTGGTTTAGAATTAGGTAAAAATGTAAAATGATTGTGGCACTAGCGTTAATAGGAGGGTGGGATATGTCCTTCCCATAATATCTACTAAATTATATAAAAACTAACAAATATAGTTAGTAATGAGTCATCTACAACTCTACAAGTACTTAGTACACTCGAATATTTTTAGTTTGTTAGAGCATCCACAACAGTGGATAATGCTCAGTTTTTGAAACAGTAGAAAAAGAAAGATGGGATCAAACACTTATGTGGGGTGAAGTTTTTTGATAAAATGAACTCCTACAAGTGAAGGTCCATAATCTGACATATGAAATTATCATCTCTATCCAAGACCCAGCACTCATCCCGCGTGGTGGAGACACCGCACGCCCAACTGGCTCGTGTAGTGTTGGAGCGTGAATGCTTTATTTCTGCAGTCTGTGATGTCAGGCTGCAATGTTCTTTTTTATTTTATTTTTTTCTTTTAATTCTGTTTTGTTTTGGTTTTTTTTTTTTCCTCTCAGTTTATCTTTCATAATCACACTTTTATAAGAACTTTTCAAAAATTATGAAAAAACAAAACTGATAAGGATGCTCTTAGATAGCTGACTTTTTGTTTGTTGTTGACTTGTTGCGCTCAATTATTGCAAAGTCCTTGTTAATGAGCCTTTCTCAAATTTTAATAGATTTACTTGATTTTATGAGTTAATTACTTAATTATAAAAATATTTTTTATTGGGTACAAGAACAAACTACGTACTTTAACTAGTTTTAGTATGGAGTATAAGAAAACGACTAAATATTAATTTTGGTACCATGGGTATTAACAAAATATCAGTTTTTATCCATATGTTTAATTTCTACCAATTTTCGTTTATGACTATTGTTTTAGTACTAATTTTTATTCACGACTATCGTTTTAGTGCGGAAATTTATTGCGTCGATCGCTCATCTGTTTAAAACGTGTCAAAATTTAAAATTTTTAATAGTATTTTCATCTCTTTCAACTCAATATATCAATTTGAGAATGAAGAAATGGATTCAAGCCTTATGATTGATCGCAATTTGTAATTCTCCTCTTTATCTTACCTTAATTTAATGAAAAGAATTGCCTTAGGGTTTAAATCATTTTATTTATGTTCAAATTGTGATCTTAATTTGAAAAGGACAAAAATATTCATTAATCATTTTAGATTTCAGCACGTTTTAAATAAATGGTGACTGACGCGATGAATTTTGACACTAAAATAATAGTCGTGAATGAAAATGAATAGAAATTAAATATGTGAATCAAATTTATCATTTTGTCAATACTCATGAGACTAAAATTGATATTTACTCATAAGAAAAGCGACTCAAATATGAAGGGTTTAACCGCTTTAACATCCACAATTCAAGGTAAACTCTATAGTAGCAAATTAGCACCTTTTTTTTATAGCAAATTAGCACTTGATATTGGCCTTGTTTGATAAATGACTGTTGGCTGATTGGGTTGGCTGTTTGGTATAATTTCTTTTTTCAAAAAGATAATTGAAAAGACTGCTTTGAGTAGCCTTTTGAATTTTAGCATTTTGGAGTTACAAAAAGCTTATTAACCAAACAACTAATAGTGGTCAAATAAGTTAAAATTGGCTGATAGGCGGCAGTTGTGAATTGTGATTAAGCGGAATTGTCCGTCGCTTGTAGGGCCTACACACTCTGTTTAACCGCCGAACACGCACACGACTGAAACGCCAATCGCGCCACCGCAACGGCTAATTTGTCAACAATCATATAATTCATTCCCCGCCTTTACTGTGTCGTTGCCCTCTTCATCTTCCCCACCGCACAAACGCCGCTGCGAATAGAAGCCAGAGTGACCGCTTTTACTTCTTTATTTACTTGCTATGGCGAGTGGTTTTGATCGTCGGAGCGAGCGCTTCGACGGTTACAGACTCAGCGCTGACG